>CAUDNR010000799.1:0-15161 GCA_958430865.1 Entrophospora sp. SA101
ATTAACTAATAACACAACTTATTATCCTTACTTTGCATCAAAAACCAGTTCATAAAAATACAATATAGATACATGTGCAATATTTTTTTTTTGTCTGACGAAATTGATAAAATTGCATATTCGGACTTCATGTTATTTTATTAAATTTATTTATTAACATTTAATTGATTTATTATAATTGTGATGAATTTATGTTTAAAAGTATTCAAATGCGAGAGAAAAGATTTAATTATTTTATTTATTGAATTTTTATGAAAAAAAAAGAGTAATGATTTTGAATGTTAAACTCAGAAACAGTTTGGGATAGAAACCTTACTTGATTGTCGGTAAAGTGTCCTGTCGGTAAAGTGGGTGTTGGTAAAGTGTTCGGGTCCCTTCTTTTCAGTTTGGAATTTTATTATTCACATACCTACCAGAAAACAATTTTTATATCAATTGAAGAATTTTTCTTCAGAAACCATATGTCTGATTATATTGCCAATCAAATTGAAGATGTTGCTGCAAATTTATGGGAGACAAGAAAAATAATATCAGAAAAATTTCCTTAGATGGATCACCCATTGTATCAATTTAATATCCAAAGATATAAAATTTGTAAAGCAATTATTATCAAATTGTAATTCAATTGCCAAATATTTTAAAAAATCATATTATGCTGGATCTCTTTTTCAATGAAGCTATAAGTAGATGTAATATAAAAGGTTATAGAAGTTTGCCTAAAATAAAAATGTGATGATGCCAAAACTCAGAAAAAAAAAGGTTATAGAAACTAATAATCTGAAACTTAGTCACTTTGTCGAAACTCAATCGCTGTGCCGAAACTACAAATGAACGCTGAAACTCAATACATTGATATGCTAGATGAATTTCCAATCTACTAGGATAAGCTCTATCCCATCTCTGATGACAATATTTACAAGTTGCTTCGTAATGGCCTTTGGTTTTTTCATCTTCATGGGTCCAAACTTCTGACAATGGTCTATCGCCAGCATGCTTTCTTTTGTTATTTGACAATTCTGGTGTAATTGATGAAATTTCATATATATCATCATTTTCTTGTTGAAAATAATTATCTAAAGTATTTGATGTTTCTTTATCAGGTACCATTATTTTAAAAAAATTTTCAAAGTAATAAATTTTTACTATAAAAATATCCCACGCACAAGTGATATATATATCACATGGTAATAAATCCAAATTATTTTCGTGGAAAGGTTATTTAATAGACGGGTTTAATTATTCATTATTAAATTGTTAATGTTAATATATAATTATTAATGTAAATACTGGCATTAATTATTGGTAAAGTGATATTATCATTATATGCTTTATGAATCATTTGTTACACAAAAAAAGGCTTGCACATAGATTTTAGTTTTAGTTTCGGCATTTTGTTTGCTTGCTTGAAAAACCGAAACTAAATTTTTTAATTTGCCGAAACTATTGCCGAAATTTAGTAATTTAGGCAAACTTTTATAATTCCAACCTCTTACTTTTTTACATATTATGAACAAATTGATAATTATCATCTCTTGTCTTTCCCTTTTTTCTAATATTATATTATTGTTACATACTTACATACTTGTGTCATCTTTAATTATCTATATGTATATATTAATCTGGATAAAATACTGCATCTACAAAACACGTGACAATAAAAATTTTATTTCTCAAAAACTGCCGTTGTGGCGCAGAAAGTTGTAGGGACAAGTGTCTTGCACCTATAGAACAAACGAATTTATTCATTTCAAGTGAGCCTTTTATCAAAAATAAAGAGGAAAAATAAATCATTTGATTAAATTTACCCAATTCATCCGTGGCATTCATTCATTACATATGAAAATGAAGATCAATTACATCATACCTCATAATAATGATATATTGTAAAATTTGCTAAATATGGAAATGAAATGAATTAAATTTCGATTGTTTTTATTTACATAAACTATAATTTATATTAAACTTCATTACATCACTAATAAAGTTAACGCTATTCCAAAAATTTATTTAATTGTATTACGACTACCCATACAATTTTTTAGGGGTTTTTTCCTAATATTTGATTAACTGTCAAATAATATAAAAATTTTTTTTTACATTTTCTTTTCCTTTATTTTTTATTTCAAGTTTTTTTTTATTACATAATAATTTAATTCGTTCTATTCTATATTTAATACTAGATTTACCTTTTTTTTCGTCATTTAATTTTAAAGAATTTTTTTTTTAAAATGATCGAGCAACTTAAAAATTTTATTCGTCATGGTAAACAGGCAAAACAAACACCTTTTCAAGAAAATCCAAAACCACTGAATCCCGAAGAAAATTTTAGAGAGAATCCAGAAGTAAAATCAAGAGTAGATGATGCAACCGTTGCTATGATCGTAGCGGAAGAAAAAGAAGAAAAAAATAAAATTCCAACGTATCCTGGTTTAGAAAGATATATATTCTTGGAAAAAATGGGAGAGTAAGTTGAAAATAACAATAATAATAATTGATCCTTTATATATATATATATATATATATATATATATACGAGACATTGAAATAAATGTGTTAGGAAAACAATAAAAAGCTTTAATTTTTAACTTCTAACTTAACAATAACCAAAAAAATTTTTTGATAGTGGCGCATTCAGTAATGTGTATAAAGTATTAGATACAAGTGAAAAAAAGAAAGTTGCAATTAAAGTGGTGCGTAAACGTGAGCTTAATCATTCACAGGTACAAAAAAAGATCAATATAAGTATAATGATGATGACTATTTTACATTTTAATGATAAGAAGAGCAATTTTTATGGATTGTGATTTTTTGAATTAATTGGAAATTGAAAACTTTTCACATTTTTTCAATTGTTTTAATTTTTACGATGACACAGTCCATTCATTCATTTTTTTATTATTCTTATTGTTATTAACTTTATTGGTACAGGAGAAACATCTTCATCGTGATATGAAAAAGAAGCCTCGTGCTATTGAGGTTAGCTAAATATTCAATAATGATGATATTAAACACAAGCGAAAGTTATGAAAAAATTAGCAAATTTTAAAAATAACATTAATAAATTGATCAAATATCATTTATTTAATAGATTAAATTTTAAAATTTAATAATAACGATGAGCATTTACTTGACTCTTTTTACAAAAAATAAAAATCTAATTTTAGTCTCGCCCATTTTTATATATTTGTATTTATTTAGAGAGCCAATATTCTTAAAGAAGTACAAATAATGCGTCAATTGAAACATCCATCAATCGTTTCCTTATTATCATTTTCTGAATCAACAGATTATTATTATCTTGTTATGGAATTGATGGAAGGTGGAGAGCTATTCCATCAAATTGTTAAACTTACTTATTTCTCTGAAACTTTAGCAAGGCATGTTATTGTTCAAGTAGCAGAGGGAATAAGATATTTGCATGAAGAAAAAGGTGTTATTCACAGGTGATTTATTGATTTTTTTTTAAACTATTTTTTGTTCATTAAATAAATATATTCATTCATTCATCTATTCAAATACTTAAAAATTTAGGGACATAAAACCAGAAAATCTTCTTTTTGATTCTATTCCAATCATCCCTTCCAAGAATCCACCACCACCAAATCCCTATGATGAGTATAAAGAGGATGAAGGTGAATTTATCTCTGGTGTTGGTGGAGGAGGTATAGGAAGAGTCAAAATAGCAGACTTTGGGTTATCAAAGATAGTATGGGATGAACAGACAAAGACACCTTGTGGCACAGTAGGATATACAGCACCTGAGATTGTCAAAGATGAAAGATATAGTAAAAGTGTTGATATATGGGCACTTGGATGTGTTCTATATACATTATTATGTGGATTTCCTCCATTTTACGACGAAAGTATTGACGATTTAACCGAGAAAGTTGCTAAAGGCGAATATACATTTTTAAGTCCTTGGTGGGATAATATTTCAGATTCATGTAAGTTATGTTATAAATTAAAATTAAAGTGCGCGTGTATAAAAATAGACCATTTATTCATTTAAAAAAACTTTTCTTAGCAAAAGACTTGGTTTCAAATCTTCTTGCAGTTGATCCTGAAAAAAGATATACAATCAATCAATTCTTTGCACATCCATGGGTTAAAGATGAGGTAATTAGATAATATATTTAATTTATATAATTTAAAATAATAATAATAATAATTATTATTATTATTATTATTATTATTATTATTATTATTATTACTATTATCATTTTAGCCATTCCAACCAAGAAAAAATTCAGCAAAAGATAAACGTATTGTTAGATTCATGGAAAAAGATAACCGACAACAAAAACTAAAACTTGACTCACCGCTTATTTATGAAGAAGTATTAGGCACACCGGGGGAAATCATTAGACGTAAAGATGTATTGTCACCAGGTATTTCTTTGAAGGAAGCATTTGATGTCGGTTTTACTATACATCGAATGGAAGAAGAGAGTGCTAGAAAAAGAAAGTTGAAGGCTATGAAACCAAATAATGCATTTTCAACATTCACTGCCAAATTAAACCCTTATACAACCGATAGTGATGATGAAAGTGAAACAGCATCATCACCAGAAAAATTATCTGTCATCGGTTCTAAAAATACCACCGCTTCTACCACCTCCAGTACTACCAGTGGTAATAAGGCTACTACAAAGCAACCGGTTAAAATGAAAACAGGAACAGGTGTTGGATTTTCTCAATCACTGGGAACAAACAAACATGCTAAAGAAACATCAAGACGTAAAGCGTTTGAGTTAAATATGGAAGGTGCGACTTTATTAGGGAGAAGACGAAAAGCTTTAGAGGCAGGTGGTATTTAAAAGATTGTGCATAATATATATATTTCCTTTAAAAAGTTGAGGACAGGTTTTTTTTTAATAAAGAAATAATTAATATATTTATTATTTATTATTAAATTTATTAACAAACAAAAAAAGGAATTTTTAATTAAACATAGTTTATTTTGTACATATTTGCTTGAAAATATAATATATTTTACCTTTTTACAATCAATGTCAATAATATAATAATTAAAAAGCAATTAATTAACAACAGCACATTAGCAGTAGGAGCGGGAACATAACAATTTTAACAATTTTTTATTTTTTACTTTTTTTAATTTTTTTTTTATTTTTAATATTAAAATACAATTAATAACACGCAAATCACGTGATTAATAAAAAAAGGTTCTACTTTTATTCTTACCAGTTGCATTAGAATTAGAATTGTTTGTCAAATAAATAAAAAACATCAGTTTATTAACAAGTGGAAAACATATATAATAACGAAATACCAACTATTTTGTTAAATCTCTCTGGCACCTGTTGGATCTTTTAGATATTGAGTGTATGTTGAAGAAGTGTTGCCCAGTTAGAGTTGTGGCACTTTGACTGTCGAAATATATTTGCCAAGGTCACTTGATTTGCAATTAAAATAATGCTGAAACATGCCTAAATATCTGTCAAATGTCCAAATATCGATCAATTTAAAAATTGACAAAATGTATTAATATGATTGGGGTACGTATTACTTTACCGACAACATACGGTGCATCATTTATCATTTTATTAGTTGTTTGATTATGTGGAGGTTAAAATGTACCCCCGGGTTGTCGGTAAACTGAATGCCTCCCATATGATTTACTATTTGCAAGAGTTGTATAAATCTTAATGATTGGGAAATTGATTAGAATGGGCAATTCTCAACCAATTTTTAATAATTGATTAATTGTATATATTGATTGCATTCTTTTCTTGGATAATTTTTTATCATGCTAAATTGTTATAAATATAAAATTTGCGCTTAATCTCTTTTTTTAATATTGGTTACATTGTTTAAATAGTTGAGCCGCGCCGACTGGCGGTTTACTAGCATTCAATCAATGTCTTCTTGAATCTGTAAAAGGCATATTTTAATATCATTTATGCATTTTGACAACATCTAGGCATTTCGATATTGTTTAGTAGGAATTTTGACAGCTTAAATGTCGATTGACGAAATATTTTGACACCAATTATCTTGCCATTTATAATTCTACAGGATTGTTCAAGCCTAGTCTGTTGAAACACCACACACAAGTCTGCAAGGAACGATATTACAACTGTAGAATAACTTCTATGCTGTTCTCTCATATTGCCTCTTTGAGCGTAACCTTTTATACAAGAATTAACTCAGTCAGCTGTTCCAATTAGCATAATTGGCAGGATAAATGAATGTGATTTTGGACATTCAAGGGGATGAGAGATGTGATGGTTATTACATTTAGTGCAAAATCCATTATGTTTTGAGACAATGATGATTGTGATGGTGGTTGTGATGACTGTGGTGATGATGTTTATTTTATAGCATGTTCTCTTATAATAATTTCTTTCTACAGCACCAAGTTTTGTCCATGTTTTCTTTGTATGAAGCTGCTGATTATGTCAATTCTTTAACTGAAACTAGGAATATTCAAAGCTCTTCAAATCTTTGGAGAAGCCTTTAATGGACGCTATGAGCTGCATCAATATCTGTCATGGTATTATCTTTTTGTGCAAGATTCTGAATGGCTTCTAAGAGAATTCTCATTTTTGAGTATACGAGATCTCATTGATATAAAAAGCTGTAATCTTAAAAGATGGTTGACTCTCTTTATCAATAATCATGTGTTCAATACCACTGTCATCTTTAAACCAAAAACAGGTGATATCAATTAACATGTGATTCAATCCATAATCTGTTTCACCCAAGTAATAGATAATACCAAGACCATGCAGGAATGAAAGTTTTAATAACGTGTATCTACCCAGGTCTCTGGAGTTCCTTAATAAATCTGTTAATAAGTTTCCTCTTTCAAACAATACTAGTTGGTGGTCTCGCATACCTTGTCCCCATGGAAATTTTTTCATAAGCAAGCTACCGCTATATCAGAAGGCTTCAGGCAAGCGAGAGGCTTTAACCACAGGTAGAATTTTTTCGGATTTTAACAATATCTACTTGGTAAATAAGGTGCAAACTGGACCGTTTAACTGATGTTTCTCTAATAAACTGATGATGATGTTGGTGGCAATTTACTTTCACGTTTTACCAACATGTCATTTTGGCAAAATTCTGAATTTCTAACTATGAACAACCTCCTTGACAATGATGCAGTTTTGATAAACTCCAGGGCCCTGGAATTTAGTTGTATCATCATACCATCGGGAGAAACGTGGTTGGTTATATTAGCCTTATATGCGCGAGGAATATGAGAATGGCTATATTTTTAAATAAAGCAGTGTACTTTGGCATCTGTCAATTTCCGATAATCAATGTTGCATACCAAGCTGTTTGATGATCCAAATTGTTCAAGCGTGTTGTTTTTCTTTGCCCTCTACTTAATATTAACAACGGTTACGCAGACAAATCGTTTATTTGTTATGATAGAGAATCTTATAATAACTAACTTTATAGAAGACATAATAAAACTTGCTCCACGTTTTGATTTCAGTAGGATATTTGTAATAAGATATTTATAAAAAAAAGATATCAATACAAAAAAAAAGTACCTGTGGTTGTTAATAAATAACTTATTATCTTCAGAACCAATCATACCAAATACGAATTTATTAAAAATGACTGTTTTTACGAGCTATTCTAAAATTTATTACCAAACATTAATGGCTTATTACAGATTTATAAACTCAAACTTCAACTAAGTCATCTTATTTTGCTGAACAAAGCAATTCAAATACCCGAGACAAAACACAACTAACCAAAAAAAAGGAATATAAATTCCTTGGAATTCGATAAAGGTAAATAATATTGTTAAAGGACGGCTGTTTTTTTACGGGCTATTCTAGTAATAATAATAATTTTTTTTACGTGCTTATAAAACATAAAAAAAAAGAAAAAAGTTTAACAAGCAAATATTATCAAAGAATGATTATTTTGAGAGCTATTCTAGTTATTTATAAACATTGTCTTTAGTGAAGGATAATTAGATTGCCTTTTCTTAGATTAGACCATTGTCATTATTATATTCTCTTCAATCAAATCCTTTTTTTTTTGTATACATATAACAACATAGATTTGATTTGTTTGAGTGAACGGGATCTATTAAGAAATATTATCTTGGGTCAATATTAACATTTATTGGAGTATTCTTATAATGTGATCGGTGGTGCAAAAGTGTAATAAAAACTAATTGTCAACCTTTACACCAAAAGTTTCATCGTACTTTTTGCGCCACAGGGTGATGTGGCCTTTATATATGAATAAAATTGTTCTGTTGAAAAAAAACTTTCTATGTAGGAAACCCAGAGTTGGATAAAATTACTAATTATAATTAACTTTTGCACGGAAAGTTGAGAACTTGCACCATAAATCCGGGATTTTTTCACCGGATCGTCAATTAAAACTTTTTTCTATTTATTTATTTTTCAGACTGACAAAAAAATATCATGCATAAACTGAAAATATTTGGAGGCAAGCTAATTCATTCAATGCAGCAATCCAAAACGATGAAACTAATGCTCGGAGGACAAAAGATTTGATTACTAATCTTTTCTTGGGCGAAAAAGGATTAAGTGAATACACTGGGTCGGATATATTGAAATCATTAATTGCTATTGATGAATTTAGCCTCGAACCATTTTATTATACAATGAACTATTTTATAATCAAATTAAGATTTTACGAATGATTTATGTAAATGAAATTTTTGATGAATTAAAAATATTTGTTTGCAAAAAATTCGTGTTGACAGTGAAACTTATTTAAATCAAGTGAGTTTGAAACAATTCTATCAGAGACACTCAATAAAGTTGATGAAATAATTATTTGGGAAAATGTTCTTAAATGCACACTTATTTATTATTGAGAATTAATAAAATCAACCTACTTTGAAGTGAAACAGGCAGACTTTAAATAAGTTGAATGAATATTATAATAACTAAATATTTCCACGAAAACTTGAGTATTCAATTATTGATTCTAAATGAGTTGATAGTGCTTTCCCAATAAAATTGTATTTTCTAATATATCAACATGTAATTTTTTAATTTGATTTTGTGTTTAATTAGTTGTGCCAAATTATCACCTCCACGAAGATTGTATATTTTTACAAGTAGGTGCTTAATTTACTACATTCTATTATCTAAAACAAATCTAAATCTAATCATCATCAAGATTCCCAAGTTAGAGTAAGCGCCCATTCATATAATAATGTTAATGTATCATTTGGATTTACAAGCTCATATATAATATAATATTTCTTTGTGATTATTGTGAGTAAATATACTGAGGATCAAATCATTGAATTGTTGTAAAGCATTATGGTTGTCAATATCCTTTTTGAATTTTGATGTGCTAATGAAATGCTTCTCGAAAAATGGATTACATTTGAAGAAAAAAGATTAAGAATTCCTTGACTTTACTAATATAGAACCATGTAATAAAAGGATTCTTTCTAATCAAAATGGAGCAATTGAAACTTTAAATTTTAGTTTGATTTGCTACATTATATAAAATAAATGTTATCAGAAATGCCTTATTATTGCTGTCGCCATTTAGTTCTTTTTCCTTGAATTTAACTGGGAATTATATTTATCTATCCAAACTATAAATTTAAACCAGGAATTCCAACTGGTAAAGGAGGAGGTAGTGAAATTGAGAAATAAATGAAGTCTGTCTTCTTTTCTTGCTGAGATGGGTCTGACTTATTTCATCGACAATTTATCACCATCACCACTATCACCTCATTTATCATTGGTATGATGCATGTAAACTAACCGTCAGTAAAGTGATTGTCGATGAAGTAAACACCACCCGTCTTGAGGCAGCATTAACAGCCGTATGAAAAAACTCATTATGCTTTTTACAATCGATGTATTTTAACCTGTCTCATTATGGTGGCATATTAAATATTCTATCTGAAATCATCAACTTATTAATTTATATTTCTTACGTTTCATCCAGATATTGATATTTTGTGAACTTTTTGTATGATATCTGTTACATCTTCAATTCTTTCTTGTCCTTCTTCTCCTTGGGGTAATTTAAATAAGCTTATAAAGTTTCTCAAGTCTTCGATATACTTCTCCTTCACCGTACCAATCTTCCATTTTTGCATTATGTGCCTTTTCATCTGGGACAAGTTTCTTTGCAACATATCCAACTAACATAATCATATATATCCCTTTTTCTCGGTGTTTTCAGATATCACATAATTTAATGCAATGCTTATATTTAGATTTGCGCTTTTTCAATCTATAAAAAAATCGACACTCCATTACGTGTCATTGCGCTTATGGACTAATTAGTAGTATTTGTTAAGGTATGTTCCAACTAAAGCTAGCTTCATTTCAAAATCTAGAATTTGGGTCTTCTATTTGCCTTTATTCACTGGAATGTTTTGTTGAATTATCACGAGGGTTTTTTGAATGATTTATTACACAATTAATCAAAGGTGTGTTAGGAATAATCTTCCTGTGTTATTTTCCCTAAGCTGTTCTAAAATTGGTACCTCCACCTGAATATCTTCGATTTTACCATTCTCAGTTAACGAGTGTTGTGACTCTGGCTGGGCCTCGAAATCTGTGATTTCCATACCACTTATTTTTTCACGAATTCCACTAACGGGTGATTCTATTCGCCTGACATTTTTATGGAAGAAATTATCTGTTTAATTCGAAAAATCTCTACAATATAAAATTTATGGGTATGAAATTAGTGATATGAGCCGGTTAATGTTGGTTTCCAAAACTAGAGAGTTTCGCAACTGTGCGAAAGTCAAAAGGTTTCGCCATAAGTCGAAACTAGTTTTGACATTTGACCTTTGACTTTTGATTTAGTTTTGATATATAAATTTTAATTTTAGTTTTGACTTTCGCTTCTTCAAAATAGTTTCGGCAACCAACACTAGAGCCGGCTATAAAAAAATTCCTCTCGACATTCATTTTTACGTCGGAATCTTTGGTGCAGAATTCGATGACATAGACACTTGTTGAGACGGGCCCATCTGCATTAATTAGAATGACAAAAGGCATACATCTGCTAAAAAAAATTACAATACTCGTAGCAGTATAAAAGCAAATAGTTAGAGTTTCTATTCGTAATAGTAATCCAAATTCTTATTCGTACTAATTCGAATTATTATTATTATTCGTTTAATTCGAATAAACTTTCAATGTAATTCGAATCAAATTCATAACAAATAATTCGTATGAAATTGTTTGAAATAGAAATAAAAATAAAGGAAGTTTACACAATTTTTGATTTTTGAGCAGTAGCACAAATATTAATATGATTAAAGCTCCAATGGATTGATTTGATTCGGGTTAGTTAAAATTCACTTCGAATTTGATTTTTTAAATCAATTATTTTTTGCATTGACGTTATGGACAACTTGGACACTTTATCCGGAATTGGCAATTAGTATGTGCTTTTTGTGAAATCTATGTAAAACAAAGTCGCGTTCGAGCTTTATTTATTAAAAGTTTCTTCGTTATAAACACCAATAACTGAATTATCTGGATTAGGCCACGTTAAAACCATCGTATAACCCTTGCATGAACCAAATCCATCACTTAAATTGATTGTGGATATTCAAACCATGACTGTTATTGCTTAATAGACATTAGTTTTTTTGTTGGAATTAGGGAATTATTGCACTTTTGATTGATTGTTTTATCACAATTAATTGAAAAAAGATTTGACCATTTCTTAGAATATAATAATCTTTATTACTGAAACAAATTCTAATTTTAAACAAATCTCTTGACCTACTTTTTTAAATAATAATGATAATTAAAAGTTCACATTGCATTCACATATTTGTAAACTTGTTTTAATATTCAAAAATACCTAACTTTCATTATCTGAAATAAGCCTGATTTTAGGTGATCTCAATCTATTTAAAATTTCCCAAAATATATGGCTTGCTTCATTTGCCTTCTCTTTCCTCGAATTTTCAAATAACTGTAGAAATCTTATAGTTACCTGAAATTTTTTGAGAGAAAATTCGGATTAATATAAAGAATTTAATTTTAAGTTTTCTAGAAAAAAAAAAATGCAAAAATAATTTTCTACCTTTTCATTTAATGTGTTAAACCCATTATCATCCATATCAACTGATTGTTGAATTTCTTTGATAATTAAATTTGGAAGTTGTTTCACAATAACAGGATTATTGAAAATTCTCATAAAATTCTCATCAAATATCTGACAATCAATAAAACATGAATTGATCATAGCATTAGCAAGGGTAGTAGCACCACCATTATTACCATCAATAATATTATCAATGTTAACATCATCTTCACACCAACTTAAATTAATTAAACCATTCATCACCAAATTAATGCCATAATACCATATTTTGTTAATTGATGATGATTCTTGATTAGGAGAATTGGTTACTATAATCAAAACATCCATCAAGTTGACAAGCCATTCTAATTTTGATCTCAAGATTTTTTTTTGTTGGATTTTTTAGTATTATTGAATATGTCAAAATGGATGGTAAAAAAAATCCATGAAAATATTAAAATATTTTTGTTATTAGATGAGTGTGACTCCATCATTTCCATCATATCATTTTCATCATAATCATCATCTTTTTCTTGATTTTGTTTTGCCATCATTACTAAACTTTCTTGTAATAAATTTATAAGATATTTTGAATCTACATGATTCAATTGGACCATTGTACAAATTGTTACAACATATTTCTTGAATTCTTCCTTGTTTTCATACAACTGATCACCTTTTATAATATCATCATTAGAAAACATACAAGTTTTTGTAAACAGTTGTATTATGTAAATATCTTGTTCTTTCAAATCTGATATTTCAAATTGTATAAATGTTCTTTTAATCATTTGATTAATTCTTGTTGGGTTATGGTCAAATAATCTTCAGTGTTGGATGTTTTGTCATTTGATGGAATATAATAATTTATTGTTCTTAGAAATTTTATCTGTAATCCCTACAATACATAATAAATAGAAAGATTAGATATACTATAATTCATAAAAAATAAACAATTTGCAAAATATTATTTGATTCAAAAACCTTAATATTTATTTTCTGCTTTTTCAAATAATTTTTCAAATAAAACATCAAAGATTTCTAAAAGACAAGAATCATGAATTGTTTATTTTTTTAAAATGTCATCAATTCCTCGCCTTTGCTTAATAGCAACTGAAGATGATGAAGATGTTGTTGTTGTTGGCCTTTTGATTTCTGGATTTTTTGTAATTATGTCATTTTCATTTTTTTCAAATCCATAAAGTTATAAAATTTTAGTGATTCCATCATTAACAAGTATTTCTTCAAATTCTAAGTCACCACTATTAAAATCATCACCATCATCAGATATAACTTGAATATCAGGGAATTTCATTAATACATACATAAGGTATTCTGTTAAAGATGCTGACCAATCACAATATTTTATTGCAAACTTAATACTTTCAACATGCAGTTTAAATTGTTTAAAGTTTGGTTTATTAAATTCTACAAGTAAGGGGAACCAATTTACTGGCGGAAAAACTTGATTGACATTCATGAGTGTTGAAAAAAACAATTGTGCTGATTCTATTGATATAGTAGATTCTGGAGAATTTATATATACATAATGACTTTTACTTGAAAAAATATCTGTTACATCTGTTAATGCTACAAACAAAAATTTCAAATAGCTTGAATTAGGTAATCTAGAATAGTTTTTAGGTTCTGTGTTGGCAATATTTTTTGATACTGATTTTATTAGAACATCATTACTTTCAACTAAAAGTTTATCAACATTTTGTGTCATCTTGCCCAAAATAATAGCTGCCAGCCTTGCACCTTTCACATCTTTAATCATTATTTCTGCTGCTCCAGCAAAAACAGTACTAGACGGTGATGATGATGGTACACCTGCTATATTTTTTAATGTATCCAATACTTGATTGATCACTGTAAATGGTCTAGATTTAAACAAATATGAATTGGCCTTTTCATAAAAAAAATTGTGTGGATATATCACCCCTGATAAAGAACCTAAAGCCAAAATTGCATTCTGACGTTTTTTAGAATTAGATCCTGGCGATGAAAGAACTTCTATTTGAGAGCTCAATTGGGCATTAAATTTCTGTAAATTAGGTAATATTGCTCTTATCGGTATGATTAATAGAACAGTTTGTAATACATAACAATAAGTTTGAGTAAAATGAATATCATATCCAGACCATTCTCCCTACAATAAATAATAATAATATAAATATTCATATATATGTGTGTGTGTATGTGATGTATGTAATTAAAATTATACCCTTGATGTGGTAACACTTGTTAATTTTTCAAAAAGTTCAATAATATCTTCATATTTTTCAAATTTTGAAAATGCAACAAACCAAGCTGAACTTAAAATCTGCTGCTTATGATCATTTTTAACTTTTCCATTTAACTCAACAAACTTTTTTAAATCAGATAATGCTTTTTGATAAATTGTCTTGACTTCTTTAACTTCTTCATGATTAACTCAAGCATAAAACCTAAATATGAATCAATTAATAATATTGGTGATTCTGTTTCTGGGTTATTATTTGATTGAAAAAAATATTCTTCAAGGAATTGAATTGTCTGTGAACAATTATTTTCCATTTCAGGAGTTCTAGTGGGAAATGATGCCTGTTGAAATAAAATAATCCCTATAGCATAACCTGCTCCAAATAATGTCCAAACAAATATTGAGCTTAATATAAAAATATAAAGATATATTTATATTAATATTTATAATGATATATAATCTTTTTACAAAGGAAAAATTTTCTTTACCTCTTATCATCATTAATTAATTTTGAAACCAACAAATTAATAATTTCTTGTGTAAATCTTTCATCCATCAATACCAAGGTTGTTAAATACCCTAAAGAAATCATAACACTAAATTGTACTTCATCACTTGTAATCAAGCTTATATCTTGATTTTCATGTTTTTCAACAGTGTCTTGAAATGATCCATCAACAAAATAATTATCTCTTAAACATCTTAAAATATTTGCAGCATATTGCTCTTTTGATACATTATTAAGTGATCCCAAAGCTAAGCATAGACCTAAAAAATAGTAATTGTAATAGCAACAAATATTATTATTATTATTATTATTATTATTATTATTATTATTATTATTATTATTATTATTATTATTATTATTATTA
>CAUDNR010000800.1:2165-22778 GCA_958430865.1 Entrophospora sp. SA101
TAATAAATCATATATACAACTAGAAACAAATGTAGAGAGGATCTATCACCACTATTTTTTATTTAATTAATCACTGAAACTGTATTACGTTTCGTCATTAGATCTGCTCTCTCAATTTTTTGATTTTTCACATTCGGTCTATTTAGTCGAACTTATCCAAAATGACAAAAATCGGCTATTACGTACTTCTCTGTTGTTGTTCACCCTTTTTGGTTATTTTATTATTGGCTTCTCTTTTTACTTATTTATTTTGGGGAATCTTACTTAGCCCAATTTGGTTAATCATACTCTTGGTGATACTTGCGTATTTTGGATATTATAAATGGGCAAGGTAACTGTATAATCGTCATTTTTTTTTCAAATTGATAAAAAGCCCGATACTCACAAATTTTTTACAGAGAAAACTATTTCAATAGAAAAATGAATTTTCCAGCGAAGTTTTCTGAAGAAACAAAAAATCAAGTCGCTTTATGGCATGATATCATTCAAAATAAACATAAGGATGATGACGATGATGACGATGAAATTTTTTGTAACGACCCATTATTAATCATCGAGTATAATCAACCGGGTCTCGCAAGCCGAAATATCACTGAAAATAATGTTAGCGCAGGTATAACCATAAATATTTATATAATTCATTAAAAAAGTTTTCTAACTATTTTTTGGATTAGTAATCAGAGGAACTCCAAACTATACTCCTATCGCATTTCCAAGGGCAAACCTGGCACAATCAAATTCAGTATTCGCATTTAACGATATGCAGATAATGGAAGATGCTATTGCACGATTATATGAAAACTATAATAACAATGTGACAGGACGACAAGATATTATTGTTGGACGGGTATATTGTGTGTTATTTCGCAGGGCCAATACATTTGATGTTATTGAACGACGACATGTTTTTGATTGATATAGTCATCGTTTACTTTTCTATCTTAGCTTTTTTTGTTATAAATTAAAGTAGAGAGAATTTTTTTTTTGCATTAATTTTGATGCTAATAATATTTTTGGGCTTACTACTTTAAATTATGAAATGTAATTTAATAGGGCAAATTATAGTTTATTAATTGAAATTTATTAATTTAAATATGATTATTTATTAATTAATTATAACAATAATAGTAATAGTAATAAGTAGTTAGTTGATAAAGTTAAAGTGGTGAATCATCGATTGGTAGATAAATAATTTATTTTGTTTGTTTTTATTATTATTTTGAAAATAAATTTGATTAATTTCACATTTTTATAATTGAATAATTAATATAATACATAATTCTCCTAATGTCAGAAATCAAAATAAATAATCAAATGAATGCGAAATAACATCATTAAACACTAATACTATTACTAATATTATTACCAATACTATAATATCGAGTTTATATTTTTTTTGTTTAGGAATGATTGACACAAAATTAACTAAAAAGACATTACATTTCTTTTGCTAGATGTTTTTCACCTTCGCACCAATGTAGAAAAATTCAATGCCGGATATTTTAAATAATTTCTAATGCTCTACTAGCTGCATTGCACAACGAATTTATACATTCAGGTACCGTACATCTAAAAATAAGTGCTTCTTTTATTAATGCTGCGATTTAATAAATTTGTCAGAGTAAGTGGTGGGTCGTCTTGATATAATAGTGGATCTTTGTAGCTATGATAATGTTGTAGAATGGTGAAGGGATTATCGATCTCTTCAAGGTAAGCTTCAGTAATTTGTTTATTAGGTTATTTTTGTAGCAAATATTTCAATATAATTTCTTGTCTATGTGGGTTTTCTGCTTCATAGGTTATTATTTGAGATTTCAGCTTTTCTTTTGAAGGTTGATGATTGATTTTCAGCAAAATGAAGTTCTTTTGTATGAAGTGAAACAAATGTAAATATAATTGGTGCTGTATTTTATTGTAAATTTACCTCAAAGAATTTTATCAACAAGTTGGTTCATTTTTTTTTATGACTTTCTTTACAATAAAAGAAAGCTTCAAAATTATTTTTTCAGATTCTTTGAATTTTTCTTTGGTTTTCCGAATGTTGATAAATAACAGCCTCCAATTCATCTTATTGAGCATCCAACATCCCTGATCAAGATATTTAATCCAGAATTTTTGCAGGTCCTGGTGAAATCGTCTCCATCGTAGAAGTTATCCATACCCATAACATTAATTATTCTAAAACTTTTGTAAATAAACATTGGTATAGAGTTAATTGATTAAAAGTGATCAGCAAAATCATGTTTTTCAATTGAGTATACGTATCAAATATACAAAAAAAAATTATATATTTTTAACATAATTTCGGCAATTTCGACCGGAAACCTTAATCCAAACGAGAGCATTGATTCTATCAAAAACTATGCAAAGTGTACCTTTCCTACAAGTTCATCTTTATAAGAACATAATTACTTGGTTCCTTTGTAATTGATTCATCTTGAATAACAAATAGATGGACCTTTTGTGGACTAAGATAATAGATCTTATTTACCTCGTCAGGAAAAATTTCCCGACGCAATATTACACTCATAAGTTATTATATAATGATAATGGATGATTTTTTTTTTCGTTTTAATTCTTCACAAATAAATATCTGAGCAAACATCATGCAGTCAAAGCTCGTTTCAACAAATTATAATTAAATTCGTAATAACGAACTCTAAATGCAACTTTCTCGTCCATGAATGAGGTTTGACTGTATGCATATATTGTGTTAAAACGTGAAATCTCCATTTTCGGAATTTTTTTAATCTGCCGTTAAATTTATTGGTGCGATTTAAACATTCAAAGTTAAATATGGTTTATATTTTAAAATTTTTTTTTTGTAAAAAATCTATTAGACATGTTATCATTTTTGTTCCAAATAAATTTGTTGATTAAGCAATCATTACCACCTTGACTACCCTAAATCATAAGATACATTATTGTTATTATGATTTGATCAGAATTCTTTTCTATAACAAGGCGGAAATGATTCCTATCTTGTGGGAAAGA
Source organism: Entrophospora sp. SA101 (assembly GCA_958430865.1). Taxonomy (NCBI): domain Eukaryota; kingdom Fungi; phylum Glomeromycota; class Glomeromycetes; order Entrophosporales; family Entrophosporaceae; genus Entrophospora; species Entrophospora sp. SA101. The sequence goes on from CAUDNR010000800.1 coordinate 5,160, forward strand.
CATGTTGATTAAGAGGTATTGATATACTTTACTTTTTTCACTTATTCAAATTGAGAAGAAGCATGACAAAAGTCATAAATAAAATGAATGGGAAAATTATTTTTGTATATTTTTCTATGCAATTTATTTTTATGAATTTTATGAATTATGAATTTTATGAATTTTGTTGAATTTATGGTTAACGGAGAATATGGAGAAGCCACAAGGTGAACATTATTGTACAAATTAATCATGTGGCTTTGTCATATGGTTATGGGAACAAAAAAAAACAAAAGAATTGCCATATTATTAGGAAAAGATTGTAGCAGCAGTAGCAAGCAGTGGTATCATTATTATTAAGTCATTAATTAAAAAAAATATTAATATATGGTTAACTGGTTAAATTAACCGGTTAATTTTAACCAGTTAATCAAAAAGAATTAACCAGTTAAAAAAATATCTTAACCGGTTAACCATTTAATTGCAGTTAACCGGTTAACCGCGGTTAAACGGTTAACGGTGCCAACCCCTACTTTAGTTTGATAAGAATTTCATACCCATTCCATTTAGCTTCAGTAAAATTTTTGATTGAATCATAATTATATGTTATAGGATCAATATTATGCCCTTCTTTTGCTAATTTATCAGCTTGTTTGTTAAGAAGATCACCTTTATTATTTTTGGAACTAGTGACTTTTTCAAATGAGATATTGAGATTTTTTTCTTTTATTAGATTTTTGCACATTAGCATTGTTTGCCAATTTTTGATGTTATTTTGTGTGACTAATTGTGAATTTTTTAATGATGCTTGCATTATCTATTCATATAATTGCATGTGTGTTATCTGGAACTGTGATTATGAAGTTGAAGATGCTTTCTAATTCTGCTCTTAGTGCTGTGTGTCTGTTTTTTATGGATGCTTTGTATGATATTTTGTTATGTAAGTTTGAGATTAACCAACCAAAACTGGAACTAGCTGTATCTGTATTGTGATTGATGTAGGAACCATCACTGTAGCAAATAAGTTTGTTGCTTGGTGTATATTTTGGTATTTCATTGTGGATGTTAATTAGTGTTGTAGCTAGTTGTGTTTGTGACTATGTTTTTTATTCTTTTGATATTAATATTATTATTAGTTATTTGTGTATTTGGATCATTATTTTGATTTTGATCTTGACTGTTGTTACTGTAGCAATAGAAAGATAATTCTTCATAAGGATGATATGCCAAATAAATGTATTCTTTGCTTTTTTGATTTTTAGGTTGCTGATACATTTAGCATTTTCTTTTGGAATATTAATGTTTGTTTTGGTGGGTGTGGAGATGAAACGATCTGTTTGTTTTGATAGTGTTGTATGTACATTAATTAAGATTGAGTCTTTATTTGGTTTTGTTGGTTTAATTAATTTTCCATTATGAATTTTATTGTCTTTTTTGAAAAAGGCCCAATTGTTCTTCCTGTAATCAATTTTTATGTTTGAATAACTTATAGTTTTGCAATAAATAAGATTTTCCTGTTGTTTTTAACAATTTCTTTTATTTCTTGATTATTTGTATAATAATTATTTATGTCATTATACCATGATGGTGTTTTGCCTCTAGGAGTTTTTTGTGTTTAAATATATGTTTCTTCATGGGAGTAATTTAGTTGCTTTTGCATTGGTCAACTGTCATAGACAAATTATATTGTTTTCCTCAAGCTGTTCCTACATTTTTTGAATGATTTTGTCTCCATGGTATTATGGATCTCCATTCTATTTGAGAGTGTGGTGATGATTAATTCTTTTATTTTAAAATCAATATTTAGTTTTGATGATAGAAATAGAGTGTTGGTAATTGAATTATTTTGTTTCTTTTTTGAATTTTAAAAGATTATCTTTCCATGTGTTAATGCACCATGCTTTGTTTTTCATCAGGAAATTTTCTCTGCCACAATATTACGTCCATAAATTTTAATATGTAAAGTTGTAATATTTGCATAAAAATTATGTAATATTTACACTTGATGTAATAATTGCATAATTTTTGTATGCTTATTTGCATAATATTACAGGCCCGTCATAAACTTATTTAAATAGTGTAATAATTATGTAAATCTGCATCAGAAAAATTTCCAGATGTTCCAGTCAATTATTCTAATTATTGAAGAGGATTTTAGAATTGTATTGTGAGATGTGAGGTTGTTTAGTATTAAATTGCTTTTGGTTATACATAATAGGTTTTTTGGTGATGTGAAGTTGAATGTGAATGTATTGTATAATGTTTCATTAGGTGTATTTTTTGATAAGTTAATTTTATTTTTAATATACTGATGTAAGAAGATTCCAGCTTCTTCATTTCTCTTTTATTAAATGTTATAATCTGCACTAAGTATTCTAGAATAGGATTGAGACATTTATTAAATAGGCATGACAACTGGTCTGGTTTTACTTTTTTGAACATTAATAAATTGTTAAAGTGTGAGATTTTATCAAAAATTTTTTGTTTGGTTGGTTTTGTTGTAATATATATGCCAAGGTATCAGATGGTGTTGCTTTTTGGCATTTGTTGGATAACTGTGCTATCATCTAGTATTGATGTATCCTTATTATTGATGATTAGCAGGCCTGATTTGTTCCAATTAACTTTTATATTATTAATTTTATACAAGTGGTTTACAGCAGATGCGATTCTTTCTATTCCTTCCTTTGATTTACTAATAAAGATTGTGTCATCCATGAAAGCTAAAGGTGGATTTTTGTGGAGATACTATGGTGATTATTTGGCATATTTATTTGTTCAAGTGAAGTTGTTTTAATTGTTAATAGGTCTGTTTCATAATTGTTGGTAATATGTGCTAAAATAGGGTCATAAAATATTTTCCATATAATTGGTGAGAGTGGATCACCTTGTTCAATACCTGATTGAATGGTTATTGGCTCTGTTAGTCCTGATGGTGTTATAATTCTAGTTTGTCAGTCAGTCAGTAGGTATATATACCAGTCTATAAAATTTTGAGGTAAGTTGATACATTTTAATGCTATTTTAAGTCTTTGATGGTCTACATTATCAAAAGCTTTTGACATGTCTTGAAAAAAATGTATGAAGGTAATTTTATGTTGATTGACATGTTCTATGGTATTGTTAAGAATTTGTATTGGTGTTATTGTTGATGTATATTTTTCAGCTGCAAAGTTGTGACCTTTCAATAAATTAAAATTTCTTATTTTTTCTTCTAATCTATTTGTGATCAGCTTGGTTAGTATTTTTTTACATGGTTCCATTATAACTATAGGTCTAGTTTTGTTTAGGTCATATTCCCAGTCTTCCTTTTTTGGTATTGGGTATAGATAAGACATCTTCCATTTATCTGGAATTTTTTTGGTTGTTGGGCCTTTAGAAAAGAGTTCAGGATCAATTTGTGTATTTCTCTATCTGCATGTATGAAATGTTCATGTTTAAATTGGATGGACCTGCTGCTTTGTTCTTTGGTAGCTGTTTTATGACCCTTTCAATATCTTCAAGTGATGGTGGATTTAAAATGTTCATTAAGATAGATGGGTCATTGAATGGTTCATATGTTTCTTCAAACTGGTTTGTTTTTTTATTGTAATGAGTGAATATTGTAGTAATTTATGGTCTGATTTAATAGATGTTTCTGTTGGTGGTAATATATTTTGTATCATTCCCATGAGTTCCTTACTGATCCATATCATATCAATACAACTGCTTGAATTTGATCTTTTCCATGTATGTGGGGTATCTTGAATATACGTGAAGTCAAAACTATTTTGACCATTTGCAGATCTGGTCAAAATAGGGTCGAAATAAGGTCGAAACCGATTTTTACTATGTAGTTGCTTCAAGTTGAAACATTCGGCTTTGGGGTTTTAATTTCGACCTCATGTATAATCTTGAAGTGATTGTAGCTTATATATATCTATGAAATTATTGTTACTGAAGTATTTTAGAAGATTAAATTCTTTTTTCCATTTGGAATTCTATCTATTGATGGGTTATATACTGCATTATAGTCTCCCATTATAATTGTGAGAGTTTTATTATCATTATTATGTGTGATCCATTCAATTATGGTATCTATAGTTTTTTTCCTTTCCTCCTTTTTTTTCTTTTGTGGGTATGTAGATTTGTATTATATTTAACTTTAATCTTTTAAGCAAAAGAGTAACACATATTAAGTGGGGTGAATGTTTTGAGACTTTAACAATATGTTTAGCTGTTTCTGTTTTGATAATAAAACCAACCCCTCCTTTATTGGCATTACCATATGGATTTTGGCTGTTGCTCCAATAACTTTGATAATTCCTTTGTTGTGTATAAGCTTTATATTTCACTATATCTTGCTTCTTGATTTGAAAGATGCATTTCAGATATTCCAAAAATGTCAATGTTTAATTTTATTAGTTCATTATATAAATTGGTTTGTTTGTGTATATCTTTAAGTCCATTTAAGTTTTGTGTTGCTATTTTAATTTTAGATATTTTTTCAATGTCTTTTATGTTGTGTTCTGTTAATGTTTTAAAAATGTATTTGATATATCATTTGTGTGTGATAATAGTGGTTGATTGTTGTTTAATTTGTTGTTTTTGTTTTTGTTTGATAGTGATTGTAGATTTTGTTGATTGTATATTAGAAAATAATTGAATCTCAGCCTGGATCTGGGATTGGTGGAAGATTAATAAATGTGTCTGGGAGGTATTTGAAGATGTAAAGTTTTTTTAAGATTGGGTTGTTTGATAAATTTTTTTGTCATCAGTAATAGGTATTGTAATTTCTACGTTATAATTGTTAAGTTCTTTTGTTATTGTTAAATCAAGTAACTGTTTTTTTTCTATGTTTGGTATTATAATTTTGGTATCATTTTCTAAAACAGATGTATCAATATTGTCATTTGCCTTTTCTATTGATATCCACTCATCAGGTATCCTTTCAAAGAAATATTTTTTACTTAGCTTTATTACCATATTTTTTATATTAGTTTTGTTTGTAATCGGCAGAATTTTTTCTTCATTTAACATGAATTGAACATCCAGTTCCTTGATGTTTTTAGGAAGAAGAGGTTTATTTTTGGAACATTTATCCATTTTTTATTAATAGAGAATGTGATTTCATATTTTCTTCTTGCTTCTTTGATGAATTCATTGACAGTATTTTGTTCAGTGATTGGAAAGTTATAATTAAAAGTTGTTTTATCTGGTGAGTTGGGTAGCCTTGGTTTAGGAGTAAAATAATTGTTTGGTAATTTTTGGAATAAGTAGTATTCTCTTAATTCATTTACTATCTCTCAAAGAGTTTTTTCTGTTCTATTTAAATTGAATTGGAAATATTGTGCCAAGTGATTTGGTAGACCTTTTAGAGAAAATGGTAGAGGTTCTCTTGGTTTTGTAAGGTTAAAATATGTATCTAGTAATTTTCCTGAGAAAAAATATTATACCCTTGATTTTTCTCTTATTTTCCTTAACTCCTTTAACATTGAATATTTTTTGATTGGGAAGATCTTTTTCCATTCCACTGTTAATTCTCCAGGATTTTCTGGTAATACAGGTAATACTTTTGTGTATGAATCAGGAAGTTTGTTAGTTTTGATGTTGAATAGTTGCTTAAAGCTCTTTTTGTTTGGTTTGCTAAATGGTGGTATATTAGTGGTAGTGTAAACGTTCAAATAATTATCACAATTATTTACAAACGTTTAGATATTATTTAATACTGTTAATGAACTGATAATTTTATTGTTGTAAAATTATACTGTATATAAAAATTATCTTTATTTGTTTGAATTTTACATCTTTAAATAATAAAAATACAGTTCTTAAAATACAAATATAAATCATAAGAAAATAAATAAATATATAATCTATATATTGTATGGAAGCTTATAAACTTCCCAGAAAGTATTGATCATAATTTAAAGATAACTTTTTAATTATAAATAATATAAATAAAAATAATAATATGATTATATTCCCCACAATATAACATAACAATATAATATCCTCTTTTCTTAATAAAAATAATAATGATAATAATAATAATATGTATAATTCTTCACCAAAAATCCCGATTGCCAAGTAACTTAAATTAAACGATAAAAAAAATATGAATTCATCTTACCAAATATGGTAATAAAATTAAATTCCATTTGTGCGACATAATATTTCGAAGTTTGTTACAGGTAGTTTGTATGGAATTTTGACTTTGATTGATTTGTCTATTAAGTTTGGATGTGATGGTAGATCTGGAAATTCTTCTTTCAGGATATCTCTTAGGGCAAGATTTATTTTGTTGTATTTGAAATTTTGTTTTTTACCTATGAAACCAGCAATATATTGTAGCTTTCTGATGGTATCTGAATGGTTGATGTTTTTCCATCCAATTTGATTGAAATAAGCCCAACCTAATTTGATTTTGATCATTTTGAAAACATTATCTTTTTCTTTCTTTCTTAGTTAGTTTGGTTTGTTCATGGGTATTTTATAAGCATTTGTTGAGTTGAAAAGGATTTTTTCAAATTCTTTTTGGTGTTCAGTTTTAATTCCATTTTTGTAATTTGTGAATGATTTGAACAAATATGTATCATTACATTCTAACATGTATAGTGTAGCAGGGGGGATCTAACCTTTTATTACTGTTGATTCTACTTTTATATTTTTCCTACCTATTCTTATTAGTTCAATAAAACCTTCTCGATTTTTATTAGTTTGTTGAAAAGATCCAGTTGAATTATTATTAGATTGTGATCTGTTTCTTCCTGATTTGTGTCTATGCTAGAGGTATCATATTCAATTGTTTCATTATCTGACATTAAATCATCAGTAATTTCTGATGATGTTATATTATCTATGTTAGTGTCTTCAGGATTTTTGTTTGTATCTGTTTGATTATCTTGGTAGATCTTGGATGTTGATTGATCATTAGGGTTTTTAGAATTGTTGGATAATTGATTTTTTGGGTTAGGGTTGGGCATATCCCAGAATAGGTCTTCTCCTGTAATCCCTTCATGGATTGTAAAATTCATTATTGTTTCACCTTCACTCCAGTTTATTTTTCTTTGGGAATTTCCTTTTCATTGAAATGTTTGTCTTTTATTTTTTGGTTTATTATTGTGAATGGACTTTTGTAGCATGTTGTTGTGGTTCACGTTTTTTCATTTCTTCCTTTTGTTAATGTTAATTGTTTGGTTTAGTTGTGTAGTAATTTCGATTTCGGCCAGGTTCTTCCTTATTTTTTTTCTTTATTTTCTTATAATTTTCCTTGTTGTGCCACAGGTAAATTTTATTTTTGAAAGAAAAAATTTTTTTTCTAATTTATTAATTTATTAAATTGATGATAATTAATAATATTAAATCCAATATATTAAAATATTTTTCTTTGTAACCTTTTGAGTAGAAACTCCAACTAAATGTTGTGTTTTCATATTGTCTAATAATTATCAAAACTATTGGTAAAACAATAATGCAAACAAAATTGTTGGAAAGTTCTTAATAACTTAATAGTTTATTGCTTTTAATCCCCAAAGAAACTCACAACCCATATATTCTCTGAAAGCTCTCAATTTAATCATTACACTTCTAAATATATATAATAAATATTAATTGAAAATATAAAAATAGGTACAAAAGTAATTACTGTATATTATAGAAAAAAACATATTGATATTACCATTACTCTTCAATATATACAATTGTTTTTTTGTGAATCTCCTTAAAACTTATTAACCAACACTTTGTAAAATATACTTTATCAATTATTCAATAGGTGGGATTGATGCTTATTTGATGTAAAAATGAAAATGCCATGTTAATATAAGTATTTAATAGATTTTTCAAAATTCAATAGTTCTTTGCCTATTACTATATATTACCATATATTTTTGTATCTCACTAAGTACTTGATCAAATTGAGTGATTTTAGATTTAAAAGAATTCTATTTTCAAAAATTATTTATACAGTGCAGGACACCTAATCCCGCAACTTACTGCGCCACGACGACGAATTTTGGGAAAAATTTTCCAATCAAAAATGCAATAAAAATTGTTTTGTCATGTGATATTTCTTAGTCATTCCATAAATAGTAAAATCGGCAATAAGAATAAACATTGGGTTACCTAATATGGATGTGATCATCAACTAAAAATTCAAAAACTTTTATTTTGTTTCAATTTGTTCATTTTTATATATATATAAATCGCGTGTAACGCGACAGTTTTGGGCTTAACATAGTAAACTTGTGCAACTTTGAGGCTTGATCTCTCCATGGTAATGTGACATATCAACAAAATGAAATCGTAGCTTTGTGGAGAAAGGTCTTAGCTTCAAAATCATGTTTTGTTTTTTTGGTGTTACATTTCCATTTCTGGTATACTAAAAGGATATACAAGACCAATAAAAAGTTGTGGGACTAGGTGTCCTGCACTATATATATAAAACCTTGCATTCAGTGTTGAAAATTCGGTGCGGGGAATGCGGGGGTGTAACATTACACACCAATCAACTTTTTAATTTTTGGAGTTAGTTTCTAAATTTGTACTTGTTACACAACGAAATTTCAACACCTTGCATTATTTCAGTGAGATCAATTTAAGATCTAGCGTGTACATAGTTCGTGTAACATCTACGATTAAAAAATCAATCGCAAATGTCTAATTCCCTCTTTTAGTAAACTATCAATATACTCTTGCTTTGCATACTCATCCTCTAACCTTTTTCATTATTTTCCTACCAATCAATTAAATTAATTCAAAGTCAAAAAAAAATTTTTTTTATATATAAATAAGTAAAAAAAACCATGGTTTTTTTTTATCAATCCATTCAACTTTCCTCTCCCTCTTCTCTTCTTTTAATAAAAAATATATTCACAAGTAATTATTTTATACCAAAAAATATGTAAGATTTTATTTTTAAATGTAATTAATTATATATTTACGCATATATTAAACAATATTAACAATATATTTATTAGTTCATGATGAATGTTGACGAGGCAAAAGAATTACAAGAAATTGTTAAACTCTTGACAGAAAAGCCTATAATAGATCATTCAAAAGTGAAAGATATTTATGAGGTAAATATTTTCACCTGAATTTGAAGTTGCTTACAGATATATAAAAATTTATATATATCAATGTTTAGATTGCAAAAAAATTAAGAACGGGACTTCAATTTGCTCACTTTAAAGTAAAGTGGGGTTTACAAAATTGTGATATATCAACATGTGAAAGAATGATAGAACAGAAATTAGAAGATTATAAAAAATATCCAAATAAGAAAAGAATACATCTTCCATGCTATGTTTCTCCTGTACCTCCATCAAAAAATAAATTTCCCGATGAAAAGGCCAAAGCCGTTTTCAAAATACTTGATTCATTAGTAAATCGACCTGGATCATCATCATCTAAAATTAATGATTCAACTGATAACATTAACAACAATAATATCAATGGTAACAATAACAAAAACATTAATACTAATAGACAACACTTAAATCATAATGATGAAATCTCTTCTTCGATAGGTAATCAATCTATTAACTTTATTATTTTATTTATTTATTTTTTCGATATTAACAATAATTTTTTTTTCTTATCATCATCGCATCAAGAATCAACTTCACTATCATCTTTTGATATATCTTTTGAACAAGATTTACATTCATGTTTCCCAATAGAGGTGAATCCTAATTCCATAGAGCTCTATTTAAATTCAATAGAAAGAAATTACGAGGATTATGGATCAGATAGATTTAACAACAATATTAATAACTATATGATTAACGATAGCCATCACTATCAACATCAACGTCGCTACCATCACCATCACCATCACCATCACCATAATAATAATAATAATAATAATAATAATAATCATTATCACTCATGGGCTTTAATGAACTTTGGATCGCCAACGATAGCAAACTCTTCTTTATCATTATCACGTAGAAGAAAAGTAGATTGGGAGGAAGACTTAAATCCTGCCACTAAATACCAAAAGATTCACAAAACAACTTTTGGTTTGTGGAAAGAAAATACTGATGCTTCTTCTTCATCATCATCTTCATCGTCATCAAAGGATTTGATTGAGTGTCCGGGAACTCCACCAAACCAAATTCGATCAATTAATGACGTGAAAACTGCATTTTCATTAAGTGAATATTTGAATATGTCTCCTATGCAGCAGTAATATACATATTTTTAAAAAAATTTTTTTACAAACATTTATTCATTTTTCTTACAATGAAATTTTTTTCAAATGTATAAAACCGAGAAATAAAATGATCAAATAATATCTATATGTAAATGTACTTTTTATTTATTATTGAATATTATCCAAGATTTAAAGTTCTTTTATAAAATAATAATAATTATATATCTTCATTATTATCATTATCTCCGAAAAGAAAATATTTATCTTTATCCCCAAAACAAGTCGTTGTTTATGATGAGGAATCGTTTTCATCATCATCTTTTTCTTCTTCTTGAGCATAATTATCTATTCAATAAACACGGGATAATACTATAATAGTAAATACCTCCACCACCCAAAATTTGTTCTAATGACATGGGACACGAATTATGATTTGTCGCAACATTCAACTAAACAAGTGATTAAATAGAAATTAGCTAATTTATATAATATTTTTATCTTGATTCAATGATAATCCAACACTGATTCCCTGGTATCTGGACCATTTTTAATATTTTCATTTCCTTCATTATCAGATGAATTATTATAACCATGTTTTGTACCATTGCCACCATTATCGTCATCACCTTCTTGTACTACTTCTAAATAATCCTCCATCCATTAATTATCATTATCTTCATTCACTTCCATATCACCAACATCAGCATTGTAATTATACTCTACTTTCTTCAACCATTCCATCATCTCCAGATGATTGTTACATGATGAAATCCAAATTTTTGCAGTTTACTAGTTTTAAAATTATCAATCAAACACGATAACTAGATCCCATCATTTTCTAATAACCATAATAAATTTTTCAATTAGCAGTTGCCAATATTAATATTAAATAATAGTTATAAACATTTTTTAATGGCATTTAAATCATCAAAAGTATTATTATGGCTTGTATGTCCTGTTAATTTATCAGGTCTTCTATCTAAATTTGAGCACAGGCACACACACATTGATTGTTTAAAAGAATTGCTAATAAAGCATTAAGGCTAACCCTTTTTGTTCCTTTTGTTCATTTTAATTCTCGGCAAATTTTATGGTTGAAATCTTTTTCTCAACGCAAATTTCTATACCGACCGATTCTATTTCTTTATTTGCTATGCAATTTACAAGATCCTTGCATGTTTTCATCAAGAATTCTTTTTAAGTTGCGTGATTTTGGAGTCAACGCTTTACTCAATAAATACTCGATACGGAATGACATTTTTGATTCAATGTAATAATATGTATGTCACAGGCGCAAAAAAAATGTGTCGAAATATTTTAGAAGAGTTGTTATTCAAGTATTATTTCAAAGCTTAATTGGTGAAATAAATATCTCTATTATAGATTTATTAAATTCGCTTTGAATCCAGACTATAGAAATTCAAAATTCCAAATCCAGAAAAACAAAAGTAAAAGGACTTGCTGACTTCTTTTATATAAATTAATTGTCGCAATCTCAGACTCCAGTAGTTTCAGACTCCCGATTGGTTTCTAGATTCAATTTGTTTCAAGCTTTATATTTATTTCTAAGAAGTAAAAAACATTAACAATCGCGTCACGTGTCCACCGCGTCAACAAAAGAATTAAAAAAATTTTTTTAAAATTATTTGTATCTCTATATATTTCGCTGTATTTAATATAAGAATAAATACGATTGTTTGAAAAATGGCTCTTTTGTATACCTATACTAATTTAGAAGGCACAGTATATTTTAAAAAAGCTTTTACCTTAGGGGCTACAACTTTTAGGCCACAGTATGGCTCTACAAAATAAAATTGCCAACGCTCATCATCAACTAGAACTTACCAGCTGAACCAAACTAAACTCGAACAAGTAATTTTGAGATAGAATAGTTCAAATCATACAAGCCATCGAATATTTGAACCAATGATTTTGTTCGAACCATCGGACTACTAAATATTCAAACCAACATTTTCAGATTTTCTTGGTTTATTGATTTAGGACAACCAATTCGATTTTTTGTGGAAGAACTTTTCATAAAATTATTTTCTAATAGTATGAACAAAATTCTAGATACCGTACATTGTAGCTTGGCGCGTAATAAAGACTGATTACTTTCGGTTAAAGCTAAAATTTTAGCCTAAAAATTTTCGAGTTTGTTCGTAAAGATAATGATGCATCGCACTTATTGACGATGGTATGTTTAGAAGGCACTGACCGATTTGTTTAATTATAACCAGTATATTTCTTTATAGTAAAAAAAGAAGTATAAATATATAGATACTTAAGAAAATTGTTAAAATTTGCAGGTCATGATCCTCTTTTCTCTTCATCCGTTATGTTCCGCGTACCCTTGATTGTTTTAGAAAATTCATGGTTAATTTTATTTGGAAGACAAGTTTAAAAATAACTTTTATCACACAACAGAACAAGATAAACAAAACAAGTTCGGTGGTTTTGCAATGTTGCAGAAGCCTTGTTTTAATAAAATCTTGAGAATATAATAATTTGTTTCAAATATTCCTTCTAATGCTTAAAATGGAGTTGGAAAAATAGAATTTAAACAAAGGCTGGTATTAAACCATTTGGAATAACCATTTATTTGTTAAAGTCATTTGATATTCCAATGATAAAAACTTGCAAATTGAAATTAAAAAAAAAATTACACCTGATTTATGAATAAAGTAATATAGGTTAGCGAGTAACAACAAAGTAAGATCGAATGTGCAAGTTTTCTGTTGTCATTAAGATATGAATTCTTGTAAGTAATACAAAAAAGGTCAAAGGTGCGGATTTCCTGTTGGTGTTAAAAGGTCGAAGGCGCGAGTGAATTTCTAAAAATGTTTGAGGGCGCAAAGTTTCTACCTTTTTGTTCTGAATTCTATGCGTTGTGCACAGAAATGACAATAAATTTATCCAAAACGCCCACTCCAAAAAATTCACGCGATTTATTTGATATTAATAAGTTGCAGTCTAGATAGAGCCTTGAAAACTTGTGATTATATATTACATTATATTAGTGATATCAGCTGGCTAAGGAATTTTTAACATTACTTAGAATGACTAAAAGAAAAAAATCTACTATTCATTTGCCCCCCTTCCCAAAAACCACAATACTCGTAGCAGAATAAAAGACAATAATAGTAATAGTAAAACAATAATGGCGGTGAATTAAGATATATAATATTATTATAACAGCAATAGTAATAACAGTGAAATAATAGTTGTGGTGAACCATTTGATCATGAATGGGATTTTGAATGGATAAATAATGATAATGTTTTAAATGATATAGAGGTTTCTAATACAGCTAGCTATTGAATCTATTTCATCTGATGTTTTGGATGATGTTAGTTTACATTCCCGTTTAAGTTCAATTTCAACTAATTCAAATAATAATACAATTATTCAGAAATGTAAAAAATAATTTTGGTTGGACATGCAAATATTTTGAAAAATAATAATGATATTTGTTTAGTTGTGGCATTAAATGGATATAATAAGAACAGACAAGAACAATGTGTAAATTTGTTGACAAAAAAGTATTACTCATTTGAAATTTTGCGTAAATATATAAAACAAATAAATTAAAAAATTCCGTTTCTTTATTAAATCACCAAAAAAAATAAAAAAGTATCACGATTAATATATTATTATTATTATTCACTTTTAAATTAATGAATTCTTTTTAAAAATGACAGAAAATAATGGCCTTATGGAAATAGTGACAGTAGAGAATCCAGATAGAATTTCCATTAACAATCCAACTGCAAATGACGCCATAATCAATACACATAATGGATGTCCCATTGATGAAATGAAGTACAGTCCTGATTATAAGTTTTTAGTAACTTTAAGTAAACTTGATCAATCCATTGCTGGATGGACAATTGATCATGTCAAAGAGACTATTCAACAAGATAATCAAGATAATTATTTTGAATATTCTGACTGGAAAGTTCACAAGGATAATTTACATATAGAAGATGTTTCAGATAATAAATATATACTTGTAGAACTTATAGGTTTTGAGTTTAAATTTTACAGTAAGTAAATATAAATGTATTATTATTTATAAGCAATAATGATAATAAATTCACATTAAAGTTAATTTTCTAGGGTTAATTGATTTTTCAAAAGGGAAATATTGTGATGTTACAATTAATGATAAAATGCATAAATTTATAAAAGGGGGTTTCATTACAAATAATGATTTAATAATGCTAGATTATAATTGTTATTTATACACTTTTTCATATTTAAATGATGACAATAATGAAAATATTAAATTATCTCTCAAATCAACATATTACATTTACAATTATCATAATGAATACTATAGAGATTTATTTTTTTTTGTAAATTCTGATTATATTATATTAAAGAGCCATTCATCATTATCAATATGGAATTCAACAACTATGTCACATAAGGATAATTGTTATCTAAAACATAAAAGAAATCATACTAACATAATATTTAATCATGACAAATCAATAATGGCATTGTATTATAAAGACAATTCAAAAATAACAGTTTATTCATTAAAAGATAGCATTACTATTTCTTCATGTAAGTATTGTAATAAAAATTTATCTTTCTTTTATTTGTTTATTTATCAACAACACATTAAATATACTCATTTTTTTTTATTTTACAGTTAAATTGGGAAAAAAGATATCTATTAAAAAATTAGATTTTATTTATATAAAAAGTCAATTGGTATATTTATTAGTGATATTCTATAATAGAAATAAATACAATTGTAAATTATTGGATCTCTATAATTCAATAAATATTATAGATATTACAGATTGTTTTAATGAGCAAATAATATATGAAGCTAAAAAAGATATTATATTTGGACCAATCATATCAAATAATAAAGTAGTTATGGCTATTGACAACCAAATTCACATTAAAAAAATTCTCAACAAAGAAAAATTAGACAATGTTCAACAAGTAAATATAAAAAAGAAGTATTATTTATACATAGGACAAACCTTAAGTGAAATATATGAAAAAATGGATTATAATTATGAAATGCCACCAAAAGAATTTGATATTGAAACAGGAGAAACCATTAAATGGTCAGTCAAGTATGATAATGAGTTTAAAAATATTAATATAAAAGCTCGGAATAATGAAATGGAAGGAGGATTACTAACAATTGCTAGATATGATATCTATTATGCTGAAGAATTTAAATATTGTAAATTACTAAATAATGATGATTTAATTTTATTAACTGATTATTGTACACATATTTTGTCATTTTGCAACAAAAAAATAATTACAAAGTTTATTAAACCAATTGTTTCTCAGGAATTTGAAAATATTAAACTAGCTATAGAAAATAATATTATTGAAGAGTATTTAATTGATTTTAATATGATTGATCATATAATCAGGCAACATCAAATTTTCAGAGAGTCTTATAAAGAAATGATTTTACACATGTTGGATGATTTTTATAATCTTAAATATGGAAAGGAAATTTTAAAATTAGCATTAGATTATAATTACATCATTGTTCCAGAAAAAATATTTGATCGTTGCCTTAATCATTTTTTAAAGGATACTGAATCAAATATCAGTTTATTAAAAATAATTATACCAGAATTACCAAGATTACAAATAAATCACCAAAATTTAGTATCAAAATTCTTTAATCAAACTTCAATGATTAGTCAGCCTAATTATTTTGAGGATAATATTTATGAAACATTTATTTACAAGGACAAAAGCTTTTGGGTTTTTTATTATATTTTTATTAAAAAATATGATATATTTATAGATTTTATTAAAAGCAAACTTAATTTAAATAACACATATGAACCTTGTGTAAAATTGATAATTTCATATCCTGGATTACTCACTTACAATAATGAATATTCATCACGGAAAGAATTATTCTATAAGCCGGATAGTAGTATATTTGTTGAATTAGTTGAAATAGGCAATGAAAAATTATATAAAAATTGGAATGTTAAACAAATCTTGGATCACAAATGGAACACTTTTGGATTTAAATATTATATTGGAATATTGATTTTTTATATAACATTTTTATCAAGCTTTGTTATTGCAACATCTATTTCACCAGATCAATTATCTGATGAAAAAAGAAATTCATTATTAACCACAACAATTTTCCTTGGAATGATTCATCTCACAATAGAAGTTAGACAATTTATCTGGAAGCCATTGAAATATATCAAAGATTTCTGGAATTACTTTGGTATGGTGTTATTTTATTATTATTTGTCAATTAATTAATTTCAACCATTTAATAATACTATTATCATTTATTCATTTAATAGACCTAGGTGCATATTCCTTAGCAATTGTTACTTCAATTCTATGGTTGCATTATAATAGTCCACCACCTGTTCAACTGATTTCTGCATCAAATTTATTATTAGATTTAAGATTAATGTTATTTTTAAGAGTTTTTAAAAATTTTGGAGCATATTTTGCCATAATTATAGGAGTTGCTAAAAAAGTCTTTTGGTTCTTAATTATAATAATGATAATCATT
Organism: Entrophospora sp. SA101; assembly: GCA_958430865.1. Classification (NCBI taxonomy): domain Eukaryota; kingdom Fungi; phylum Glomeromycota; class Glomeromycetes; order Entrophosporales; family Entrophosporaceae; genus Entrophospora; species Entrophospora sp. SA101. The sequence goes on from CAUDNR010000800.1 coordinate 21,821, forward strand.
TTAAGCTTTTCTCATGCATTTTATTTATTATTGAAACCAAATCAAGATGTTGCATTAGATTACCCTGATTTCAATGATGATTCCAACAATCCTTGGAACCTTGTTAATTGTAGTATTAGTGGTTGGATTTTCATTCATAGTTGTGGTTTACTTAATGAATCTATTCATTGGCTTGCTCAGCAATGAAATTGGTAATTATAATACAAAGGAGGCAATTTTGGCTCAAAAAGCAAAAATTATCATAGAGATTGAATTATTTTATTTACTTCCTAATCAACGTCGTTGGAGAAATTGGTTTCCAGATATATTGTAAATATAATAATAATTAATTTAATCAATTAAATAATTTTGATAAATTTCTTTTACTGATTATTGTTTTTTTTTGAAAAATTTTGTTAGTTTCAATAAAGTATTAAATGATGACATCTGTAAAACAATTAAAGAAGTAGATGATAGTAATGAGGATGCAGAAAATCTTCCATACATTTCTGATGGACTTAGAAATCTTTTTGATATGCCTAAGAAAAAAGATCATGAAACAATAGATTTCAATTCAAGATTTCAACTAATTGAAGATAAACTTGGAGATAACAAAAATAATATCGAGAAATTAAATCATAATAATGATCAATTGTTGCTTCAAATGCAAACTTTGTTGAAAGAAATTAATGAGATTAAAAATTTAAAATAATAATTGTTAGGTTTCCTTTATTAGGCCACACAAATAAAATTTTTAGGTTCTCATCATCTGCTAGGTGGGAGCTTGTGTATTTTTAGCTGCTTTACAATCCTACATAATTTTTAAATATAATCGTGAAAAATATGTATTAATTCATTTATCATGAATTTTTCTCCATTAAATATACATAAATTTACTATATACAACTGCCTATCAATTATCCAAACAACTTGAAGAATTAAACATTATAGCAAGTGAAAAGACTGTCAGGCGAACTTT
>CAUDNR010000801.1:13928-24591 GCA_958430865.1 Entrophospora sp. SA101
TTTGCACATAAAATGTTTCACAATTTTGGTGTAACATGCTGCGCGCGCACCCTGCGCACCCTGAATTTCCAACACTGTTACTACCTAAATTGGTAATTTTATTTCTATAACGCAGAAATTTATTACCAAATTTAGAAATTATGTATGCAGATTATTAGCTAACATCACTAGTTAATCTTATATTAAATATTAATGAACAGTTCTGTAAGTTTTCATAATATATAAAAAAATAAATACAATAGGGTTAGATTAATCTTTGATGCTCGTTGAATTATTTTAATAGATCTATTAAAATTTAATATTGCAATATATATTGCATGATCATGTGTTTAAACTCTACTCAAGATTGAATTATTTGTTTATATGATATTCTTTTGGTTGATGCGTAAATTCTTTTTGTTTTACCACTGCCAATTATTGCCAACATTTAATATCTAATTTATTTACACGTAATTAAATTCCTTCTAGCAGATAAGTAAAGGATGAAGGAAATAATGATGCCTTAACCCTTGGATATCTACTAATAAAGTATTAATTATCTCAATAAATTTATTTATTTAAACACAATTATTATTGTTGTCTTGCTTTCAGAAAAGGTTGATTACTTGTATTAATACACGATTATAATTAAGGTAATTTAAAATTGTAATTTTAAATTCAAGTTATCAATTTAACCTATATTTAACTATATCATCTATTATATGCAAGTAAAATTTATGGGGGGATAAATTTATTGGTGTAAATTGAAAATCTCGTAGATCACTTGGAACCTTTATTTACGAATTTTAGAAAGTGATTTTCGATCAAATCATGAGAGTACATCATTGGTTTGTTTATATCTTCATACAGTGCAGAATCTCTATTATAGGAACGAAATTGGAAAATTTAAATATCATGTGGTTCATGAATCAATCGATCATATAAATTTTTTATGGGAGATCTCCCTTTTTAAAGTAAAGGCAACTTTTATTCTAGTCATTAAACAAAATATATTTACATTTTGGTGATTATATTTTCATACTTTGCTTAGATGCAGATTAACAAATTTTACCGAATTCCCGCACCATTTAACAATTCCATTAATTTCTTCAGAAAATGTTTCGGCAAACAAGCAACATTTAACGTTTTTATACGAAGTAAGATTTACATGTATATATTAATAAGAGGTGATGGCACAAAGAATTTAGGGGGATCAGAAAATATTTTTCATGATAGACAAAATAACTTAAGCCTGGAACTATTGTATCTAACGTATTGTTATTGTTTCATTTATTTTTAAAAACTCTTGGAATTCCTCTTTTAACGAATCAAGCTCAATCACTGTCACCAAATATGATCATTGAACACATGCTTTGATCATTAAAAGCTAATTTTCTGTTACATGTCTGCTTCCATTTTCTGTTTCCACCTTGTAGTTAATTTAGGCCTACCTCTAGCCTTTTTTGTAGCCGTTGACTCCTCAGTTTTGTAATGAATTTTAAACATTAAAGGCAAAAAAGTATTAAATCATACAAATAACCGGGAATGGCAGAAGTTATGAAAGAATAATTATAAAGTCAATAATTCATATATTTTTCCATTGTTTTCCAGCGGGTTTGTCCTGATCATAACAAAGTGAAAATAGTTCTATATTGTCCATCCTGTTATTAAATACTAGATTTTTTTCTGGTCAACAGATAAGGTTAATTTTATATTTTTTTTATATCATTTGATAAATAATTAACTTTAAAAAGTGTAATTTCATCTTTTGTTGATCGTGATGCAACTAGTCTACTTATTGATCAACAACATTACATAGATGCGTTGATCTGCTAGCGTGACTGTTGTGACATAAGGTTTGATATTTAGGGTTTGATCGACCCCAGAAACTTAATACTTTTATTAGAAGTTTTAATCTTGGAATTTTGCAGATAAATCTCATGTCGTCACATAATTATTTAGGTGAGGTTTTATATATATATAAATAAACATAATAAACATTATTGCAGAAATAGAAATACTTCTATTTTTAAATTTAAATTTAAATTTTTTTTATTCTTAATATCTCTGATATTATTTTAAATTTTATTTATGAGAAGAAAACCCAAAACATCTGAAATAAACCTTATCAATTTAAAGGAGAAAAATTATTACATAATAATAATATATTTGTTATATATTATATATACCCTATTATTAATTAATTAGTATTAAGTTAATCAATTAAATTATCCCATTAATACAACACTATATATTATTAATTGTAAGCTAATATTTATTTATTTTATCTACATATTTACAAGAAATTAACACCAAACCAAAAGAAAACCAATAAGAAAAATTTTAATTATTAAAATTACCACATAAAAAAAAAAAATTAAAGGTGAAAAAACAAGTGCATGATTAATTAAAAAAAAAAAACCATCGAGGAATTCTTTAATTAATTAAAGAATCGTCAATTAATCTTAAAAAACAAACCAATAAAAACTCCAATAAAAAAAAAAAAAAATCAATAAATTTACCATTGGTTTTTTTTTCGTGAGAAACAAAAAAAAAAAAAAACAATTACGAAATGTTTGAAAATTTATTTGTTTTGAAATTGAAAAAATATTTTAGAAACTCTGTCGCAATCAATTAAGTGAGTGTGGTGAAAGACCATGTGTTCGTATGTGTGTGTATGCGCGTGCGAATGTAATGTATGTAATAATGTATTGTATATGTATGAAGCGAATTCTTTGAAAAATAAAAATGAAGGGAATTTATTAATATTTGCCAAAAGAAGAAAAGAAGAACTAATTGGTGTAACCTCGTTCATTGGTAATGGTGGTGTTAAAATGAAATAATTAAAAGAGTTTGGATGTTGTTTGTTGTATGTACAAAAAAAAATTTTTTGCGTTTGTGTATGTACAAGGAAAATATATAACAAAAATAGTAATGAAATTTAACGCATGGAAATTCATAATAATAAATGGTGATTCATTCATTAATTATTAATTCATTTTTTCTCGTTATCAATAACGACAACCAATGATAAATAATTAGAATATTAGAACTAACGAAGAAATGTAGAAGGCATAGAGGATGGAGAAGGAGGCGTAGAAGGTTGTTTCTTAAAGATTCTACGAAGTTTTGATAAATTTTGCTTTTTAATTATTTGTGGTGGTTGTGGAATTTGTTGTTTTAATGGTTGTTGTAGTGAATATGTTTCATCATTTGTATTTACGTTATTATTATCATAATTTTCTACAACTTCTATATCTACATTATCATTCGTCACTTCATTATCATCATCATCATCATTCTCCTCCTCTTTGTTATTGTCGTCGTCATCGTCGTCATCGTCGTCATCGTCGTCGTCGTCGTCATCGTCGTCGTCATCATCCACTCCTTCCCGGTCAATGTTATTAACATTAGTGTTATTTTTAATTCTGATCGAAGTTGGAGTTATTGACGGTGAATAATCATAACCATTGTTTTTCATATTCATTGGATTACATGAAGAGGTTAATGATTGAATGATATTCCCTGGTTTCCGTAATAATTGTGAAACATTATTATGTTTGTTATTATTAACTTGTTGTATGGTAGTTACAAGCGTTGGTGATGAAGGCAATGAATTAGTTGAGGTATTTGATAAATTATAATCTAATCCATCATTATTGTTTAAATAATTATCATTACCATTGATATTGATATTATTATCCAAAGCAGTAAGAGAAGTTGGAGAAGTTGGAGTGGTGGGAGATGGCAAAGAAGAGGAGGAAGAAGAGGAAGTGTTAAAATTGGGATCATCGTCGTGAGATATTTGATTACGTGGACCAAAATCAATTGACCATCTTCGCTGAAATTTTGGTTTTTTTAATAATAAGAATTGTGACGGATTATCTAACGACCATTTCTTTGTACGATTCGGTGACTTATTGGCATTGTTGTTATTGTTATTATTTGTGCTATTGTTATCGATGTTTGATGAATCCGGTATCCATTTTTGATTACGATTTGCTTTCTTAGGAGGTAGTGGCGGTGGATGTGCTGAAGATACTGGAGACACATTATTTTTAATGACTTTTTTATCAGAATTGCTATTGCAATTGTTGCTATTGATAAACGAATCGTCTTTGCTAAATATCTCATCGGCTCTCCTCCTATTGTTGCTACTATTATTACTATGATTTGAAATTACATTTTTTTGAAGAACATTTCCATTATGATTATGATTATGGTCATGGTTGTGATTATTACCACCATTACCACTAATATGATCGTTGTTGTTGTTACCGGTCCTTAATATGATACTTCCATCTTTTGAATGTTTACTTAACAATAAAGCTTCAAATACACGGTTTTTCAACGTCAATTTTTGATTTTCGGTATTCAGATGTTGAATTAGATCATCTTTTTGTGAAACAATGTTTTTTAATGCCTGGATTGTCAATCTGCTTTGTTCCAATTCTTGTAATAATTTGAAATTTTGATTTTTGAGGAAATTATTGTCAACTTTTATTCTTATCATTGAAATCGAAATCTTTTTCTTTAATTTAGATTTTCTTGATGTGGAATCGGAACGACCTAACCTAGACGGGGGACGACTAAATGGTTCATTATTATATTCAGTTTCTTCATCACTTTCATGAATATCATTGTAATTTTCATTTTTTGAAGTATATTTTATAAAATCTAATTCTAATAAATCGTCATCCGATCCAGCACTAAATTTATCGTCGTCGTCATCATAATATACTTCTACCTCGTCGTCATCATCATCGTCATCATCATCGTCATCACCATCGTCACTACTATCGAATGATGAATCAGAATTTGATGATTGAAGTTTTGGAAATGATGATAATGTATTATTATTACGATGAGATGTTGTTATCGGTGATGATGATTTTATTTGAGTCGATATTGATACAAAGTTGTTATTATTATAATTATAATTATTATTATTATCAATATAATTATTATTAATATTAGTATTAGCAGTAGGGTTTGTATTATTAGTATTATTATTTATATTAAAATTATCGATTGTTCCTGATAATAATGATTTTGGTGCTTTTGGAATTATTACTGAAGTTGAGTAATTTGTCATGATTGATTAATATTATATTTACGGTGTATTATGAAATACTATATTCAGTAGTAAGGATATATATATATATATATAATTCTCTATTAGTGATATTAATATTTGTATATTTTGGATATGTCTATTTATTATTTTTTTTTTCTTCAAAATTATATATGCTGACAAAAAATTGGAGAAAAAATAAAAAAACTAAAAATCTAATCTATTTATAAACAAAAAATTTAAATATGCAAAATATGCAAAAAAAAAATAAAATAATAATATATAAATTATTATTATTTTTGGAGGAAAAAATAAAGAAAAGTATTTTGTTGTATATTTATAAAAATTAAAATAATAAGAATAATTAATTTAAGAGATAATAGGAAAAGTTTTATTTATCTATTTATTTATTATTTATTAATACTATATTAATATATATTTTACAAATATGGTTGTATGATTATTTTTATTATGTCAATCATTTATTATTATTATTCAAAGAAGAAAAAAAATAAATTAGATACGAGCAAATGAATTTGTCAATGATCATGATGATGAATTTTTGAATGAATGAACTTGTTAGTAGTAACAGTAGGTGGGAAGAGAGAGGGAAGAAAATCTTGGGAATTAATTAGTAATACAAGAAATAGAATTAGAATATACGGCCTATTCTAAAACCCGAATTTAAAATCTTACAAAAATAAACAGTATAAATAAAAAGAAAATAAGCAGCATAAATAAAATTAATTAAATTAATTTAATTTCTGCAATAATATATTTATACATGCATTACAACAAAAAATCATCCTTTTTTAATTATAACAAATAATAAAAAATCCCTGTCAGTTAATTTGTTCGTTATTTTGTTTGCTAGCGCTAGTACTAGCAAAAGAAAGGGTTTAAAGGGGTTGTTAGTTTAATTTTAAAAGAGTTATTAAATCTTAATTTAATATTAATGGATTAACTCGATGAGCAACTATGGATCTTAACGATATGATATATCAATGAAAAGATGATTATAATTGTGATTTATTTATTTATCTTATGATTTTGAGAAAATTTTTTTTGTGTATTGTAAATAATGATAATATATATACTGTATACATACATACACAAAACAGTTTATTTTTGTTAAGAAATAAAAGAGACTACTTTTTGCAAATCTTATTATTAATTTAATCTAATTAGAAATTTGGTAAAATAAATATTTGTAATAAATAATAACATTAATTTTATATTAATTAACAGAAAAAGAAGTGAATTCTAAGTCATAAAATATAATTATTCACCAAAACTATATAAAACATGTTATCGGAAAATTGTTTTACAGCCCCCCCCTTTAAATTCTCCTCATCGTTATTATTTTTTAAACAGTAATAATAATAATAACAGGGTATATATAGAAATGTGGAAATTAATATGGAAATTCATGTTTATTGTATATATATAAAAATTTATTTCATCACAACCAAATATGTAAAGTCACGACGAACACGAGAATTTTTTTTTTTTTGTAACCCGACATTAATAATAATATGAATCAACTCCGTACTATATTCCCACCGATCATATTAATATCATGGTATGAATTAAAAAAAAAAAAAAACGGTATTTACGGATTGATGAATCAAGGGTTTGATGATGGATAACAAATAATAATAATTCATCAATGGTCTAACACGGAGTGGAATATTTTTTTATTTAATTTAGTATTAGTAATAATAGAAATATTTACTAACTGATTATCATAATAATAATAAATAAACCAAATCAGTCAAATTTCCTTTCATTCATTCACAAAGATATAATCATGATTTTTTTAAACGAATAAACATAATAACAATAATAAACATGACTTATTATTTTTAAAGTATTACGTATATTTAAAGTCATATGATCATTGTCCGAGTTTCTTTTTTTAATTTGGAATCTATTTTCGAAGATTATTATTGTTAAATTTAGTAAAATTAGTAAAACAATTAATTATTGATGATGACGACAGCGAATAATTACGACGATAATAATAATAATAATAATAATGGTGTTACCGAATCACACGAAATCATTCTTCGAAATATTTTTCTTTTTCATACGTAATATTTTTATTTTTTGTCAAATTAGGAAAATCACAATAATAATGATTTTACCAATTAATTAATTGTTTTCACTCTTTATTCGCTTCACTTCGTCTTTTAAAACTTACTGAATCGATAAATCAACTGGTTGATCAATCAATTAAATCGGTCTCGGATATGAATTGATAAATTAGTTTTTCTTTTTTGCCAAGATACGAAAAAAAAAAGAATAATTTTTTATTGTTCATCTCCGATTCTAAAATCCAATTAAATTTGGCAGATAAGTAAATGAATGCACACAAATCTATTTTAAAATCGATGCAATGTAATGTATTGCTAATCATCCGTCAACACCTATTTTCTCGATAATTATTATAACAAAAACCGTACATATCGCACGTACTAGTCTGCGTACTTTCTCGCATATATCAATTGCTCATTCAAACTGCACATTTTTATTTATTTGGTAAGTTTTTTTTTTTTATCTTTACAATTTTTTTTAAAAAAAATCGAGCAGGCATAAAATTAAAAAATACCTGATTTAGAAAACGACAACTTTATTATTATTTATTAGTTTGCTCACACATCTATGTCGTTTAATATATTATAAAACTAAAAAAGAACTTTCCTAGCAATTAAATTATTCAAAAATAAATTTTTTCTCTTCTCTTTATTAGTATTAAGTAAATTATTTTATTAACAGTTACTTATTACGATCAATGTGTTGACTCTCAAACACCTCGCCCAAATCAGCTCGTTAGTAGTATGTATGTATAGCTGAAGCATAATAATGAATTAATAAATATATTTATTATTATTTACTGTGCTTTTAAGAGTATGGTTTCACCAAAAGCCGTGTGAAACTAAACATTTAGATGAATTGTTTCACCTTATTTTTTGGGATTATTAACGATATTTCTATTAATGCAAATGATAAATATTCAAACAAAAGAGAAAAAAGTATATGATGAGTGTCCAACTTGTATAGATATAATACTTGGTGTCAATCTTGTGATCTACAATTATAATCTCAAGGCGGACAAGTGGCAATGAAACCATTGATGAATTAATAAAAAACACCAACAGGATATGGTAAATATAATATGATGAATTAAAAAAGTATTAGAATAATTGGTTTGATGACTATATACAAAGCTACTTGGATATTTGGTAAAAGATAAAAGGCAATAAAAAATGTTGTAAAGATAAGATTGTTGCATTAAAAAATTACATTATTCACAAAATGTTCTGATGAATTTTTAAATGAGGTAAAATAATTTAATTAAAAATTGTGATAAACTTTACCAAACTGATTACATAATTAGGATTTATGGATTAACAAGACCAAATCACAAAAGATTATACATGAAAGAAAGAAGCCTTCAAATTATTTAACAAAAAAATTTAAAAATTTACAATGGAGAGATAAATTCTTATTTTTTATACTATTATTGGTGGTTTGGATATCCATGAGCAAAAAATCATTTACAGTGGCAACATTCTTCATGGCAATTGTTCATATATTGCAGAAATAGGATTATCAGTTCCAGCTGATAAAACTTTAAAATCAAATGAAAGTAGTGTATGTGGAGTATTACCATACTTGGAGCCATAAGTATTAAATGGTAAACTGCATCAGGTATAGTTTGGAATATTGATATCAGTAATCTCAACAACAACCTTTTAGTAATTTGGCACATGATAGATCAAAATATGTGAAGAAGCAAGACCTAGCTCCTCAATTAATACTCCAAAACTTTATATTGAATTAGCCTGTAAACATATGGATATAAATGCGTAATTGCTAAAAATTTATTATAATGCGCTTATTCATTATTAATGATTCTGATGAAGAAAAATTGATTCAAAAAAATTTGACTTGAACCTACAACAATTACAATGACAACAGATCCTGATGCTGTTTATATCAGCAGATTATTGTAATTTACAAATCTCTCAGCCTGTAAATTATAGAAGAGTTATATTCATTAGTAATAATAATGGCAATTATTAAAGAGAATTGCTATTTCTTACCAGTGGTGATTGTCACCACCTAAGGAATTAAATTTGCGTAGGGCGGAGTTAGGGTTGGGGTTAATCATAATTGTATAATTCCTTAGGTGGTGACAATCACCACCAGTGAGAAATAGCAATTCCATTATTAAATTATTATTTTTTTTTTTAATAAAGGCAATATCCTGCTCATATAATTTTATTAGAATAAAGTAAATATAATAATAATAATTCACTAAATAAATTCCAAATTAACTTTATATGTGGTTATTCCCCTTGAAAATAATTAATATAGATATATATATATATACACATTTAAATTTAACATTTCAGAAAAAAAAACAGATATGTCAAACAAAGTCTATAAAGTTTATTCATTCTCAATTTAACAATTTTAACTGCATCATAGATGTTGTTGACTGATCTGGATATTACCTAGGTAATGGGAAGTCGGATCCAGTATTAATGAAGTTATTTATTAAGCTGGATGAGAATTATTAGAATTAGTGTTAGAATTAGAATGAGAATTTGAAAGAGGTCTTGAGGGTATTTATGCTATCTGATTAGTTGGTATAATTAGAATATTTATTATTTAGAGAAGTGGTTGTTGGTGAGCGTGAGTTTTTTTTCATATTTATTATGATAATCTTTACCAAATATGTAATTTCGGCATTTCGGCACATTTCTGCACATTTCGGCATTTTCAATTTCGGCATTTCGGAAACAATTCGACATTTCGGAAACAATTCAGCATTTCGGAAACAATTCGGCATTTCGGAAACAATTCGGAGTACAACCACTAATCCGAAATATTTCAGAAATCAAAAAATAGTTACAGCTAACAACTTTAACTTAAACCTCAATTCTGTCAACCACAAATAAATTTTTTAAGCAATATATCAAGTTTACCTCACACCAATCCATTCATTTTCCCTTCCTTATACACCCCCAACTGACATGAGACACAAACCTATAACAGCATCCATAATAAACTCTGATCTCATAATAGCCAAGCACATATCATCTACATTGTACAGACATTATATATTGAATAACACAAATATGGATATTAATGCAATTCCACCATGTGCAGGATTATACATGAAGTCAAAACTATTTTGACCATTTGCAGATCTGGTTGAAATAGGGTCGAAATAAGGTTGAAACTGATTTTTACTATGTAGTTGCCTCAAGTCAAAACATTTTGACTTTGGGGTTTTAATTTCGACTTCATGTATATAGTGGTAATCATCTAAAGACATCATCAAATGTTGCCAATCTTTAAGTGCTGATACTTTATTAAATATGGGCTAATTTACCAAAACTCTATTTTTGCAATATTCTAGACATGAAAAATAATGTAATAGAAAGTTTTTTTTGAATTATTTAATTAAAAAAAAAGTTACAATGGTTTAAAGTTGGGTAACTTTGCTATTTTTTATTTGAAATTTCGGCAACTATATATCTAAACTGCAATTTACAGATTATTTTCACAATTTTACCAATTATTCACGTGACAAAG
>CAUDNR010000802.1:0-13160 GCA_958430865.1 Entrophospora sp. SA101
AAAAACAAAAAAAAAAGATACAGAAAAAAGAGTGGAAAAAAGAAGAACAAATAAATAAATAAATAAATATATATATATATGTATATATTATATATATATATATTTATTTATTTATAAAATTTGGATTTTTGAATTTTTGAAAGAGAAAAAAGAGAAATGAAGTTTTTTTTTTTAATAATACAAAGGAAATTTTTTAAATGCTAAATATATATTGCAAGAAAAAAAAAAAAATTTTTTTTTTAATTACCAATTGTCCAAACAACAAAAAGAATATAATTGTTAATTTGAAAAATCTTAAAATGTTTTTTTTTGATTTTGAATTTAGATAAATCAAAAACGTCAAGTAATTAACATATATATATATATATATACATCTGCTTCCGCTATTTCATCATTATCGCCACAACCCACACACAACATCACCGCACCAACCAACTTTGTCTATTATTATTATATCAACCAAGGCCTCCATTTATTTTTGGCAGCATTTTGTCGTTCTCTTTCTCTTTCTTCTTTTTCTTTTTCTTCAGTCAGTATGAATTCAGCTGCCGAAGCAAGTAAATCTATCGCTGATTGTTCACTGGTCGAAGGACTAGTTATTTTTGTATTTTTATTAGAGGAAGGCATTAATGATTTGATTGATGGTAGATGAATTGGAGATGTTGGAGTGATGGGAGAGGTAGATGAAGATGGTGGCGATAGATGAGGAATAGTTGTATAAGATCCACCATCTTCATCTTCATCTTCATCGTCACCATTTTCATTATTTATTTTAAGGGGTGGTAATGGATACAACATTCTTTGATTTAATGAATTGTTATTGTTGCCACTGCTGTAATGTGACGGTGATATGTAGGCATTATGATGACGATTATGAAGATAGTTATGATGATAATTATTAACATTAATAATGTTATTAAAGTTGTTATGGGTAGGTGTCGCGCCAGAAACAGTTGATGCTCTTGGTCTAGTACGATTATGATTATGTTGAGTAGTTATTTTATTATGTGATGATGTGACAGAAGGTGAATGTGAGGAGGAGGGAGGGTGTGCGTAAGAATGTCGACGATTATTACGACCTCCCTTTAAACCACAAGCACCATTTGAAGAAGCATTTGAGCCGTTTGTAAACATATGTATGAAGGTATAATTTCCAGGATTTACAACAGAAGAACTCAAGGAAGATGAAGAAGCAGAAGAAGCATGATGGTGACCATGATGACCGTTAGCAGTATGATGAGTAGCAGTAACCGAATGATGATGTAAGAAACGATGATGTTGTTGAGAAGCATTATGTTCATTTGCTTTTGCACGATTAGCTTTTGCACGTCTATTCTGGAACCACACCTATATATGAAAATTTAATTGTAAAAAAAATAAAAACCACTGATTATTAACTGCTACAATTATTATAATTAATCACGCACACACACACACATATATATATCAATCAATCGATATATTACCTGAACTTCTCTGTTTGTCATTTTTAATTTCTTGGCCAATTTTTCACGGACATCATAACTAGGAGTGTCAGTTTTTTCAAATACGGACATAAGGTCAATTAATTGATCTTGAGTGATACGTTTACGTTTGACTTTTTGTGACGATTGTTGACCATTATCGTCAACAGCAGCAGTATTAGAAGGTGAAGTAACATCGATAGGTGATGTAAGATCGGTAGATGGGGTAACGTCGATAGCAGTAGCAGATTCAAGTGATGATTGATTATTATTTTGATTGTTGTCATGGCTCTTCTGGTTGTTAGAAGTGTAAGCAGTGTTATTGTTGTTGTTGTTGTTGCTGTTGTTGTTATTGTTGTTGTTGTTGTTGTTGTTGTTGTTGTTGTTGTTGTTGTTGTTGTTGTTGTTGTTGTTGTTGTTGTTGTTGTTAGAATAAGATGATAATTTTGATTTTGATCTTTTGCTTTGATGTTGAGGAACAAATTGGTGAGAATTATTATAATTATATTGTTGAAGATATTGATAATCATTGTTATTATTAGAAGATATTTGAAAATGAGTTTTTGTTGGAGAAATAAAACCAGGAGTTAAAGGTGGAGTAATCATATCACCACTATTGCTGCCACTATTATTACTATTGTTACTGTTATTGACGTTACTGTAATGATTGTTATGGTTGTTATTCATTAAAGACGACGATCTACGATTAGAAGATGGTATAGAGAAAGACGTCGATCTTGTTTTAGTGATAGTTGTGGTGGTGTTAGTGGTGTTGGCGGCTATGACGTCATCAGAAATAATAGATGATGACGATAAGCTTGGTTCAGAATAACGTCTCCAGTGACCATTATGATGGTTTTCTTGAGAAGATGTTGATGATGATTGAGAAGAAGAATTGGCTGTTGAATTATCAGATGTGGTGATGTCACTAACAACATTGCTAGTTTGATTATTAGAAGAATCGCTTGAAACATTTACATCATCTGTAACATTCTTGTTGTTGTTGTTGGATTGTTCGTGATGATTTAATAAAGAGAATATTGAAGATATGTTGTTATTATTGGTAGAAGATTCTTGGCTGATATTATTATTATTATCAATTGGATCGTTGTTATTTATAATAATAGATGAGGAAGCAATAGCGGGAGAAGATGACGATGAAGAAGATTGATCGAGTAATGCAGACATTTTTTAATTTCGGTTTTCTTTTGTCAGCTAATAAAAATATAAATAATCGTTAGATGGTATGTACGTGCAAAAATATAATAGATATTATATATTTACATATGTGGTACTATATCTATTATCTATCTATATATATATGTGTGTGTGTATGAATGTATGTATGTATGTAAATTTTTAAAAAGTTTTACTTACATTTGCTTTAAACTTGAGGAATGCTAGAAGAAGAAAGAGATGGATGAAGAAGGACTACCAAAGTGCTTTATTGTAGACGATAAACCAAGAAGAAAGTAGTTTTTGTAAAGAGAATATATATAATATGTATATATATATATATATATATATATATATAGTATACGAGCAATTGTGAACCAGGTTTTTTGTAATTAGATATAAAGTAAACGCACACACACAATAGAGAGAAAATTAAAAATAGAAAGAATCCTACAATCGTTTTTAGTAGTTATTAGGAATAAAATAAATAATAATTGTTAGAAGAAGAAAGAAGTGTTATTATGATAATAACCAGAAAACAATGAGAATAATAAATAATTTTTTTTTAGGAAAAAAGAAAAAAAATCTTAAAAAAGAGGAAACATGATTTTTTTTTGATTTGAAAATTACTCTTGAAAAAAAAAAATAATTTTATTTATTATATTTTTTTAAATTGTAACAGAATAAAATAGGAAAAAATAGATTTAATTGGAATTTTTAATTATCACACACTGCGTGAAATTAATTAATATTATTAAAAAGTCAGATTAAAAATTTCAAAATTTAGATGTGTTGTAGTAGTACACAAACAAAATCTAGGAATTATTTAGCAATCCTATTACGTTTTTTTCATTTTATAAATAAAAACCAAAGCAGTTTTGGAAAATATTTATAACAAAACTCCGAAATAATCGCATGGAATAAATTTATCAATGATAATTATTTTCGTAATTGTAGTTATAAAGGATGTTAATATATATAGTACGACGAAAAACAAAGTTAAATAGGTTTTTTTTGACATTTGAAATCATTTATTATTTTGTTAGGAATTTTAGGAAAAAAAAAAAATAATTATCAAATTTTTTTAATATATAAAAAAGTTGTATATAATAATAATAATGTATATATGTATATATATATAACACGTTTCTAGAAATATTCTAATTAATTATAATTCTAATAAGAAGAATAATAGAATAGCAGTGTCGTAAAAAAATTTTCAAGTGAAAAGTGGCTATTTTAGTGTGCCACAATTGTCGTAAAAAATAAATTGTTATATAGAGAAGAGCACGCGAAAAAAAAGTCGCGTTTTTCGGTTTCTTTTATATAAAAATAAGTGTGGGAAAAAACAATTGGTGATAATAAAGTCGCTGCAAATGGACAGACAAAAAGGCTTTAGGAGGATAGTCATTAAAATGGATTGTTCTTTTTTTTTGTTGCAGCCACTGCACGACATCTTTACAAGGAAGAAGGGACAAAAAAAAATGACAACAATGATCCAAGAAAAGGGGTTGTATAATTAAATGTGCAAATTTTTTATCAAAAAAAAATTTGGGGTATTAAAAAATTCCCCAATTTATATATAGTAAAAAAAATAATTTAATACTTACAATGATTATTGTTACTTGATAATATTTTCGGATTGATTACGGGGTAAATAAGTATGGAAAAAGAAGGGAAGAGAGGAAGAAAAGAAAGTAGTAGAAAGTAAAAGAAAGAAGGATCTAAAAGATAAAAATCTTAATCTTGGTAAAAAACTATTAGAGTAATAAAATAATAATAGTAAAAGAACGTATAAAGGTAAGTTAATAGATTTATAAAAATTCTATTTACGCGTTCTAAAATATTCGCGTTTTTAAAGGTCAAAAAGAATAAATAAATAAAAAAATATTTATTTAATTAGAAATCAAAGGAAAAGAAGAGATCAAGAAGAAGTTTTAAAAATAAATAATTTACAAGAAAGAAAAAAATTTTTAGATGAAAGATGATGAAGATCAAAATTCATCAAACAGCACACACTATTCTCAATTCAACACTCTTATATGTTTTGGATTTTGAAGGGGAACGAATACACAAAAATTGAAAAATTTTTATTTAAGTTTAGAAACTAGAAATATGTGTGTGATGATAATGATATGAATGGATTCTTGCTATAATCAAAAAAAATTGTGCAGTTAATTAAATAATAATAATAAAATTACAAAAAAAAATAATATTTTAAATATTTATTATATTTATTTAAATATTATATATAATTGGGATATTATAATTGGGATTATGTAACATATAAATAAATAATATTATTATATAAAAATATTAGGTAAGAACAAAAATTAAAAAAAAAAATAAAAAAAGAAAAAGAAAAACAAGATGAAAAAGGATGAAAAAAAATAAAATTTTGTAAAATTTTCTTTATAATTTTTCATGGAATAAATCCGATGATTTATACCAGAATTCACCTTCTGATAGATAAAGAGATTTACAGCAGCACAGTAATTAATAGCGTTGTTTGTTTGTTATTGATGTTTTTCTTCATTGATTGATGTGATCTTAATTAATAATAATAAATAATAAATAATAAATAATGTGGAATGTGTTTTTTATATAAAATAATAATAATTAAAATTAATAACTATGATTTTTTTTTTTGTGGGAGCGTGATATTATTAATTATTATTATTATAGAAATAGAAGATCAAAAAAAAAAATATAATTGGTGTATTTTTTTTTGATTTCGTTCTAGTATCATTCAACTTTTTTCTTGTTTTTGTTATGTATAAGCACTCCCGAATATTTCTCCTAATTAACTATTAATTATGTGGGGGAAAGTATGAGAAAAGGGAGAGAAATTAACATAAATGTAGATTAATAACGTGGAATTATTTCCTTAATTCTCAAATTCCCACAACATTTTCCTTTGGGCGTCTTAAAAAATGTGATTAATAAACTTTTTTGACGGATGCACAAAACCTTTGATACTTTAATTAGAAATCTAAAAAATTTGTACTTTTGTACTTTTTTTTTAACTTAACTAATTAATTAATTCATTATTAAAACCCTAGAAATTAAATTTTAAAATGATGGACGGACCAAAAAACTTATATTTTTTAGGGAGTGACCCTACTTTTATACAGAATAAGAAAAAGGTAGTTAGGAAAAAATTTATACCGTTTGTGGATGTTTGATATTGTTACACGTGCATCCAAATTTGTAAATTGTCTGCAAAAGAACGGTAGCTCATACAATATCATACACGATTCAAATAATACCGATTGTTTTATTCTTTTGTTCCAATGGCCCTTTTTATCATTGATCAACATAAATTTTAATTTATTTATATTGAAAATGACATAATGATGACAATAAATATAAAAATGGGGTTGTGCATGTTGTGAATTGTCACCGATTTTCTTAAAAGGTATTAATTATTTTCAATTCCTTATGATTTTATGCACCTTGATGTAAGTCTTTATCATCTGTTATTTATTTATTTACCATTCACCGTTTTGCCGTCTATATTAATAATAATATACACGAATTCTATATTATATTATTATTTGTTTATCTCGCTCCAATCCATTCATCTCATTGTATGCATTATTATTATCGGTCGATTATTATTTAATATTATTACTATTATTATTACTCTCGACCCCTCGTTCTTTTTTCTAAATGTCAATGAACACTATTACCACAATCATAAATAAAAAGAAAGATAAGTAATCAATGAGACTATATACCTGATATTAATTAATTATATGCATAAAAAATTTTCTTTTCGACAACCTTCGGTGTTAAACGAGGAAAAATTTTTTTAATTTTAAAACGTACAAATTTTTAAAAAGTCAAAGCCACCTTTTGTTTGTCATTAATGTTTTTCCAAACAATGAAAGATAATGATAGAATAGAATAAAGATAATAATAGTGGTAGTGGCAGTGGCAGTGGCAGTAGTAGTAATTTGAATGTTTATTATCTACTACTACCAAGATTCTACGATTTCTTCATTCTTCCCTTCATCCTTAGCCAATCAATTAATCTTACTAAAAAAAGTATAAAAAAAATTACTAATGATGCGCAGCAAAAAGTAGAAAATCAACGAACATATACTAAAATGTATTATGAAATCGACACGCTTTTTTTGTCCATTATATACGTGCTCGTGCTAAAAAATTTTTTTTAATATTAAAAAATGTTTAATGATTTATTAAAAATAAATAAATAAATAAATAAATAAATAAATACATATATATTTATTTATTTATTTATTTATAATACATTGTTGGAATTTTTAAGTAATAATAACAATGGGTAATAGTAAATTAATTATTAGGTAAGAAGTGTGTTTTTTTCCCTAGTAAGAAAAAATAAAAAAAATTTTTATTTTATGTTATTTTTTATTTTTAAGAAGCTTTATATATGTGCGTCTAATATATACATATATATATTATATATATAGGGAAATCTAATAAACTTGTAAATCAAGAAAAAAAAATAATGCTTATTTTAGTGTTGACAATGTCAAATCAATCAATTAATAATTTAATGTGCTGGTACTTGCGCTAATTTTCCTCCCCTCCTTTAAATTTTATATAATTAATATATAAAAACTTGTTCTAGTAATAAAATTTAGGGGTGTTTTTCTAACCTATTGGTGATTGATTCTCAAAAAACTACACGCGTACATATTAAAAATGTTTATTTTGCCTATAATAGTTATTCATTCACAAATCATTTCCTAATCGTTAATTCTAATGAATGATCGATCACTCCAATCTATTATTATTGTATATTATAATCGGTAAGAATAACGAATGAATGACATACATAATATTTACGTTGCTTTTTTTTACCTCCCCTAATTTCTATTAAAAAATACGAGGAATAATTTTGTAGATCAATTATTAATATTTTCCTTTTTTTAGAAAACCTATAAATACTATGTATCCATCTTTCAAACTTCTTTCTCAAATTCTTCCATTTTTTATTTAATTTTTAATTTTTACACAAGGTAAAATACTTTATTTAGAAATAAATAAAAATATAAATAAATTTTATGCAAATCTTTATAAATTGGCGGGAAAAAGTTTTATTCAAGTCGAATTATTTATTTAAATTATGGTGGTTAAAACAAAATATTTATTTATAAATATAAATACATGTATGTATATATATATATATCACTCTTTGTTTTTTCTTCTTCGATCTTCATCCTCGTCTTCTCCCTCGTTCCTCTTTCTTCCTAGCTAAAATATTATTCACGCAAACAAATTATATACAAATATACAAGTTGCACGTTCCTTCACTTGCATGAATATAAATTCTGTAATACATTACTTATCTTTCTAGCTAGACACTTTAAAGCATTGCTACCCGTGGTTATTTTGTATTTAGTTTATTGAATGAATTTATTAATATTGTTCTGGATTGTTTAAAAAAATAAAATAGAATATAAATTATTATTAATTAATTAATTGTTAGTAATGGTGATAAATAGTAATAATAATATATTCTACTCGTGTAAAAAACGTGTTATAATCTTCTTCAAGAACTAAAAATAAAATTCACATGTTAAATAAATAATTCTAAAAAAACATTTAAATTTTCCCATCATTTTGATTTTTAATTTAACCAACAATTCATCCATCCAACTGACCAAACAAACTGATCAAAAATTAACCCACGCCACTCTTTTTTTTGAGCACAATTTAATTATACCCTAAAATTATACAATGATTTGTGAGCATTATTTATTATGCCCCGGATTCGTACTTTCAGGGATCCTTTACAAGCATATTAATTATTTTCTAATAACGAAATCTAATACAAATCGATTGGTTTTTTAATAGATTCTAAAAAAATTTTGGAATAATTAAATAAATTAGATGATGTTTGGATATTTACACTCAATTCAATTAATATCATCGTTTATCATAGCAAATTATGGATAATAAATAAATCTCAATTGGTTGGATGGATACAGTTAACACACACTCTCATTATAATGAACTCTCATTTTGTATATATTTTTTGTGCCTCTGTTATAGAAAGATTTTATAAAATGTTCACTATAGAGAGAGGAATATTTTAGTTATAAAAAAAATTGAATTGGCGTTCGTTATAGTGTGATTTATTCTATAGTCACTGTATAAGGTCTGTTATAGTGGGTGAGAGTGTGAACTACAGCTTCCAGCATCTAATTATATTTTAATAAGAAGGATTAAATGTTCTTTTTATTAAATTCTATGATTCTATAAAAAAACCCTCGCCTACCTTAGTATATTAATATTACGGATCAATAAGAAAATGATAATTGTTTTTCCAATAAATAATTATTTACTGGAAAAACATTCGAGTAAATTAACATTAGTAATGTTGAAGAAAACATTTCATTCCTTATTACGCTTTTCTTCTATAATAAATATGAGTTTAAAGATATTTGCAAATAATAATAAAATGTATATTATATTTGTTACCATATATATATACACACAGAGAGAGAATAGATATCGTATGAGAAATTTAGACTAAAAAAAATTTTGTTCAAAAAGAAACAAATTTATTTGTTACATAAATCTAGTTTTACACATCATGTCTAAATTGAAAATTTTTTTTTAAAATTTTAATATACGCGTCATTCATTATCGTCATTAAAACCAATTATAATAATAATTTTTTTTATCAAAGTGTTTAATTCAAAATTTTCAAATTATGTTAAATTGGAATAAGATGACAACAATATCATACTTACTTTTGAAGAAGAACAATATTTATCTGAAAGTCACAACAATTCTTACCACAAAATAATCAGTACAATAAAGATATTAATATTAATAATAAAAATCCTAAGCCTACTTTCGGAAGACATGCTCTTTCAGAAACAAGACAACTATTTATTGAATTTTCTATCCTGCTTACAGAATAAATAACAACAATAATCAAAATATAGATTTTAGTCGTCATAGTAATGCCTGGTGACAGTTCTCCAAGAAATTTAAGGAAATTTGTAAATCTGTTTCATACTAATACCTATTATGAATGTCTGATTTGTATCACCAATATAGTTAGCTTTTTGTTGAAATGCGAGAAATGGGCAAAATAGTGTTGGGAGCGCAGGTGACCTTCGAGCTTGTTTGTCGTTCAAGGCTTCGAGCCAACCTGGAACTAGCCCCATCAAGCGCAGAATGACCTTCGAGGTTGCTTTGTTGTTAAGGCTTCGAGCTGATTCGGCGGACGGCTATTTAATCCTTAATTCTCGATTATAATGGCAGCGATAATTAATTGTTAGTCGAATGGACCAACTCTTACACTGAATAATGAGCCGCCTATGACTCGTGAAGATCTTATTGTAATTGTTGATTGGTATTAATCAACTAGAATCAGGCAAGGTTCTTCCGGTTCATATTTTTGTCATGATAAAGATAATAATGTGGTAGGTACTTTAAACCTGAAAATGAAGAACAATATGGTCAATTGAATACTAAATGGACAGAATGGATTCATAGAAATCTATTCTCTTATTTCTTTTGTAGAAGCTGGCATGCTTTTTTTCATTCATTCTATTTTACAAGAATCGTTAATTATGCATTTTATAATTCGATTCCTAATCTTGACTATATTTCAGAAGCTGCTACCTCACCACTTGTTCACCAGCTACAATTAAACATTGTTCCAAAAACAGAGGTGGTATGGCTTTCATCTCCTTCGTTTCACTATGACTACAGTATGTGTCACAGTAATACATCCACTTCTTATATAGAGAGAGGGTTAAATTTTCATTTATAGACCCGCAGATGACACGTGACAGAAATATTTGTGCATCTACTTCATAATTTGGGCTGGCATTAAACAAAATTGGCCAGAATTATGAGGGATCAATTTCAAAATTTTTATAATACATCAAACTTTAAATCTGACATGCATGTCAAAATTCCAACATAGTTCAATAGCTTTTAACTAGAATAATTGATTTACGTTGATTTTTTTTTTCAAAAGTTACATGAAAATTTAACTCATGTCAATTTTAAGAAGACCAATTATTTGGATGTATTACTGTGACACGCATTACCTGAAACTTTCAAGTATTTTTAAGTGGTTATAAAGATGCTAATATATTTTTAAAGGAACATCCACGGTCTACCCAAATCTGACAATTCGATTAGAAATAATAGAAATAATAGTAGCAAAGTTATGTTAGAAGAAGAAGATGATCATAATAATAATGATGGTGATAGTGATGTTATTGGTAGTGGCCATAATAAAAAAAATTTGTTTGGACTAAATCACTTCAAATTCAATTCAGAGAACAATTTGGAAAATTAGTAATTTTGGAGAAACATCGGTAATTAAACAGCACCTACTTTGATTTATTTTTTTAGGTCAAGAACATGTATTTTATTATACTTTTTGTAATAATATCATAAATAATTCTCACACACATTTTAAGATCAAGGATTAATAATTGGATGATCAAGTATTGTGATAAAAATGTGTTATAAATGTATGTTCCAAAGGATTTATCAAAATATAGATTATTACTGAATAAAAAAAAATCTGAATCAAAATCATCTTTATTTAAAAGTGTTCAAATGCCTTCTTCTTCTTCAGAGCTACAAGCGCCACATAATTCAAATATTTTTATTAAATCAGATCTGCTTCAACTACCATCATCAAGCCTATCAAAAAATGATAAATGATTATTACAACAAAGTCAAATTAAAACAAACTATTACTACAACAAACATTAATACCACATGTCGTTCTTCTGGCCGTTTATCAAAAATTGTTTATCCGCATATCCATGTAGCTGCCATTGACAACGGATTGCCATTCCCGTTTAAACATCCTGATCAATGGCGTTTCTGCCCATATGGTTGGTTATTTCTTTCTGAGTCCCTTGTAGGAACTCCATTCACTGAAAACATTTTCTTTCAATAACAAATGGTGGAAGAGACAATACATGAGTTACATCAACTTTTTTCTTTAGATGCTAATGGGATGTTTTCTAAACAGGTAACAGTACTAAAAGAACAAGGTTACAATATCGCGGAAATACTCTAACAACATGATAAAGGTCCTTTGGCTCTTTGCGCAAGTCACAATTTAATGGTATGGAATATGATCGAATCTATTGAAGTACCAGAAGAACCTGATCATATGGAAAGTGGCAATGACAATAACAATTACCAGTCAAATAATATCGAGATTGATGGTGCTAGAAATTCATTACAAAATCTTGAATTATGGAGAGGCTTCTAGTAGCTGCTTAAGTACTTTCTGGTGAAAAAGTCGTGGGCTGACAAATTTAATCGTATAAAAATAATTTTGCTTTCGACACAGTTGGTAAAAGAGAAAAGAACAAAACTTGTTATCATTGAAAAGATGGAGCTGGTAAAAGGAGGAACATGGTGATGATATATTAATATTTAAAAAATAAGGATTATAATAAAAATACATTATTGGATACAGTTGATTAGCCAACAGTTAATTCAATAATTAATTAATTAATTAATTAAAATACAACGATTTTATTATATGATTGTTCGTTACAATATTACCAAGTGAAGTTATTATTACGAAAAAAAATTATATTATTACATGTTAAAAGTTATGTTATAAAACCATTGTAAATTAAATGACACATTATTATTATTAATAGTGCGAATCGAAATAGCCGAGGACATGTGAAATTTATTAAAAGGAAGTTTTGTGTACTTGACCATAATGAGTATAAATTAAAGTTTTTCATCATCTACTGCGATTAACAAGGATTAATATTAATATCAGAGTAAAAACGTATTCCAAAGAAAAAACTACTTTTCGTGGTGTAATATGAATTGTAATGTCTCTCCTCTTGTCAAATTTTCACATGAAAAATACTATTGTGATACCGAAAGATAAATCCTATTATTACTCTCAGTCTTTTAAACTTTACAACTTGATAATTGACTCCAAGTGAAAATAATCCGACTACATTGCAAATAACTTCTTTAGCATTGACAAATTCTTGAAGGTTAGAGTATGTAGTAAAATGTTGTTGGCGTGATTCATAAGGAATTCTTTTACTATTTTTACTAAGGGTGCAAACATATTGCCGAGTTGTAACCTATTGTTACGACACCTATATGACGTGAAAAGGTTCTAACCCTTGCAGCTAAATGCCGAATGGCCGTATGCTGTATTTTGTGCCGTATGCCATATGTGTCATATGTTGTGCCGTATGAAAACATAACCACCGTATGCCATACGTTATGCCATGTGCCATATGCAAACGTAAATGCTGCTGTGCCATATGCCATACGTTATGCCAATATGCTGTATGAAAATAATTAACACAAAATTTTTATTTTTCAAATAAATATTCAACTAGCAATGAATTAATAGATGTAGCAAATGATTCATCAGTTGGTACTTTAATGAGTTAAGAATCAGAAAATGATTATTTAAATGGGGGCTGTTCTAGGAAAAAGTGGGTTTCTTCAGATTTTTTGTTTTTGAGATATTCATAAAAACAAAAAGCACCC
>CAUDNR010000802.1:13170-27017 GCA_958430865.1 Entrophospora sp. SA101
ACTGCCATTATTGTTGCTGCTACTAACACCTTCCATATCATCATCTTCATTATCTTTTCTTTTGGTGTTAAACAAAATGAAATTAAAAAACAATATTAGTTACAGAGAATATAATTCATTTACACTATATAACTAGAGTGACGACGAGTGGCGGGCGATAACCACCACCACCCTTAAAACACTTACTCTCTTTCGAATTCTTCTTCATTTTTTTGTTTTCTTTTTCTGTCCGCCCTACCAGACATTTTAAATTTTTTGAATAAAATAGAAATTAAAAATTTTGTTATTTGACGCGTACACACTAATTATTTATCCTATTGGTTTTTTTTTTGGTAGGACAGACGCAAATTGATTTTTTTTTTTTTTTTTCGGAAAAACAAAAAAACAATTTATTTTTTGACAGAGTCCAAGATGACAAAACGTGAATGTTGTTGTTTGGTATGGTTTGGGTCTCCTAAAGAAAACGTGTTAATAACTAACCAGAGGTACTTTTTTTTATTTGTATTGATTGACATTTTTGGTTATTATAAACATTTTAATTGGAAATCAAAACGCGGAGCAGATCTTGCTGGGTAATTACAAGATTTTCATTGATAATATTTTGTTTTTCGTAATCGTTAATAATATTATTATATTATTATAATTACAAGATATCAAGGCAGCACACAATTGAAAAAGAAACATTTCGATATGCGATGTTTGATTATCGGAAATTTACAGGTGTTGAAGCACGCACGCTACCTTGAACACTTTACAGTCATTCACACACGTTCCTCGTGTACATAAGGCTAATCTGACCACGGTGCTCCAGATGATACAATGATGCTACCGAATTTTCAGGGGGGGGCGCAAAGCTCTGGAGTTTACCAAGACTGCATCAATCGTCAATGACATTTTCACTATCCTCCCAGACCAGAGAAGGCCGCTGGCATGCTGGCCGAAAAGTTGCCTGCAACGATCCCACCTCTAGGGTAAGGGTGGCACTGTGATCATGTCGCAACTCTGGAGGAATATTAAGAGAATCTGCAACTCGTTTCAAGCACAGGGGTCACAATCCAGAGCAGGGTTGGTGACCCGGAAATTGCATCTGGGCTCTGATGTTAAGAGGAAAGTTGTAAAATAGTGTTTGTTTTGTATAATCACTTTCCTAAATTCTCTGTTTCTCTGATACTAACCAATTTAATAATTTTGGATAGGGGACTGGATTGGGTTTTTGCCCAATCAGTCCCCCTGTCCTGTAGGTTAAAATTATTGTATGTTTATATACATCTTTGTCAGCAATGTGGCCAATAAGGAAAAAGTCATAAAATGGTTTGGATTTTGGTATGTGATGTTATAAATTAATCATTTTCATAAATTTTCTGTTTCTCTAAACTTTATTTGACCAACTGAACTTGTTGTTTAAACGGGGTAGGGTTGTTGGCATGTTGATGTGCCTAAATTTAGGGAAAATCTAAAACAGCAACCCAGGTTGTAACCTCCCAAGGTGCAGGATTTTTGAACCTGTTGCAGATACCAACTTTTATGCTAGTGTGGCAATAACACAAAGCAATCATCACACAAGCACCAGCTATCAGTGATCAATGCTCATATGATAACAGTCAAGCCTGGTCTGAGAGGAAGATAAGGAAAATTTTGTCCAAAGCCTTCCAACTTGTCCAAGTTGCTCTCACTTGTGGAAAAAAGGTCCACAGTGCAGGAGGGTGCTTTGCACAACGCTTGCATGTTTGTGACAGGAAAATTTTAATTAAATCTGACACCTGCAATCAACATCAGATTTATTATTCATAATTGATAATCAGGAAAAATAATTTATTTTGTGAATCCCAAAGATCTGGGTAGACACACATTATTAAAAGTTTCATTTTTGCATGGCCTTAGTATTATTACTACCTGGATGATGCAATTGTTTGTGATGTCAATGATGATATCAAATGTATCACATAATAATCATGACCATTGTGAATATTCGATGGATGGAGGCATTCACATACAAGGAAATGATTAAATAGTAAGTCAAGCAATCAGGCTGTTATACTTGCACATGATTTAAAATTCTTTTGTGC
Organism: Entrophospora sp. SA101; assembly: GCA_958430865.1. Classification (NCBI taxonomy): domain Eukaryota; kingdom Fungi; phylum Glomeromycota; class Glomeromycetes; order Entrophosporales; family Entrophosporaceae; genus Entrophospora; species Entrophospora sp. SA101. The sequence continues at coordinate 15,237 of CAUDNR010000802.1, forward strand.
TAATTTAGGGTCCCATCTTTCTTTGCTTGTATATAATCTATTGGTTCTTTTTTTACTGGTCAAATGATGCCAAATTGGGTAATGGGGTATCAGTAAATATCAGAATCTGATTATTCTTTAAAAAAATAATCAAGGTATTAGCATACCAATAAGTTAATAATATTCTTAATATTTTTATCATATAGTCTAAAAGCCTATTAGTAAATATTGAATGAAATTATCAGATATTCTTTTAAAATTAATACTATTTTTTAATTAATTTAATAAACCAATAGCTCTTTTGTATTGTAATTAAATTATTGGTTAAATATTTCTAAAGCTCTTTGTGCTAAAAATCTTGAGTAGTAGTTAGGTTTCTATTCAAATGTTTATTTGAATAAAACAAATAATTTGAGTAATAATAATTTGAATAAAACAAATAATAATAATTTGAATAAAATGAATAATAATAAAACGAATAAAATGAATAAAATGAATAAAATGAATAAAACGAATAAAATGAATAATAATAAAACGAATAAAATGAATAATAATAAAACGAATAAAACGAATAAAACGAATAAAATGAATAAAACAAATAAAACAAATAAAACGGATAAAATGGATAAAACGGATAAAACTAGTGTTTGTACTCATAATAATAATAGGTTACTCATGAGTAACATGAGTATGAGTACCGTGAGTACTCGTAGATCATGCTATTAATAGAAAGATCTGCACTCATACGAGTACTCAAGTGTTACAAAGCAATATTGACCTATCATATTTAGGCATTTTATTATGATCGTTATTATTATTATAGTGCAGGACATCTATAACGGTCAATGATTATCACATGATTTTAAAAGCTTATAACTCCTTATTAAAAAAATTAAAAAAAAAAATAAACCGATAAAATTAAAGCTAAAGACCTAAGCTTCATTTCCATCGGTTTACTTTTTCATTTTATTAGAAAAGTTTTGAGTTATAAGGCTTGAAAGTTAGAACATTTTATATATGTCTATATGTAAATTGTAAAATTTCGGAATGATATTCCCTTGTGGTTTCCTAAAAGGTTGATGATCGGCTTAAAAATTTTCCGTGATACAGACAATCTTTCCAATAAAAGGAATATGATTACTTAAATTAGAAAGATCTTCTAAAATTTTAAGTTTCGGACTATTGACCATTATAGATGTCCTGCACTGTACTATTTGATAATGCAACCAAATATATTTTAGCACAAATTGGGCTTAATGTTTGTAAGATTATTTTAAATTTAGAATAGAACCTTCTATCAGTAATCTCATCAACAGTTGGGCTAACTGCTTTGTCTTATATCAAAATTTTTAATTTTCCCATTTCTGATAACTTTATTGGTAAACATTTTTCTTGTAATTACAATAGAACCTCCTAATAAATATTTATCCTTTTTTTTTTTTGAAAATTCTGGCCGCTACAATAAATTATTAATTAACAATTTTCTCTAGAGGAATATCAACCTTCAATGATTGCAATGTTAATTTTTAGCCAATCATATTTTTTTCTACAAATTTAGGAATTTTTCGTGTAACTGGATGACAGATGACAGTGTTGTGCCATTTATGCTTCCAATAAAATTTCATTGGAGCACTATAATAAATTCCAATTGGAATTGGAACATTCCAAATGTGGTTCCAATGAAGTTAACCAATGAAATTTCAATTACAGAGTCACACGCACGAATTTTATTGGTCAATATCAATTGAAGATCTACATTGGAACATTCCAATAGCGTTACAAGTTATCATCACACAAGATATTTATCAAGATATTTTTAAAAAAATGTCCACTTCTTTTGCAAGTACTCCTGCTAATCTCTTGGTCAAAACAGTTGGTGATTGGAGCTCAACGATGCTAGAGATTTTTTGAAGAGTCTTCTCACATCGACAATGAAATCGAGACAATCGAGAAGAACGAGGCATTACCACACTGACAAAACATCACTGTCCAATATGTAAGGCAACTCCTTGTACACCATATTGTAAAAAACATCAAACTGTTTGTAAAAACTGAGGTATGTCTGGGTCGCAAGAGAAAAGAGAATTTGAAGATAAAAGGAAAAAATATTTATTGCTTAGAAATGTAATTAAAGTATTAAATGATTGATTACAGTACAACATATCAATTATCATATCAATGTATCAAAGAATTTTAGGCGATCCTCATATATTTAACTATAGCATCAAGATTTTCAAGAAATTCTAAAAATCCATCAGCCTCTAAATATATACTTTACTTTTAAATTCATACATATTGTCTATTATGTCTACAAATTCTGGATCCTTGTCATTAATTTGTTCTCGGAAAACTTCTGAAGACTTTCCTTAGTTTCTTCTTCTATGGTACTTGCAAATGGATTGCCTGTAGTCCATACTGGATACTCGCAAAAAAATTCAATAGATAAGCACTTGAAGATTTCCAATCAATAAATAACATATTGTAATCTTTGTGCCATCCACTTAGTCTTAGGGATAGGTTGAGAAAGTTTGTTATGGCCTTCAATTTTCTAAGTGTGGTTTTCCAAACTTCTTAGTTTTAGGTTCTCTATTATTATTGAATGAAGATTATCATGCAAGTACAAATTTTTCTTTAGAAAAAAATTTAGGATTTAGGTAACTAACATTCCATATACTGAATCTTTGAAATATTTTGCTTAAACAATATTAATTTCATAATGTAACTTTACAAACCTATTGATTCACGATTAGAAGTGAAGAATGATACGATTATTACTAAAAAAGAGTTATTAAAATTGCCATTTATCTATCATTTTTTAATTTTAAAATTATAAAAAGTCACATGGTTCCAAGTCAAATTAAACTTAGTCCTGATTATACATGTTATCAAAATTAATTTGGCTTCGACTCAATTCCCAATTTTTAATTGCGTCTGACTCAATTATTTATATGTTTTTCATATGACTCAATTAATTGCGTCAAAAAGTCACCTGATTGAGTCAAATGATCTATTTCTACCACATGTATAGTCCTGATGGATTCTTTAGTTTAAATTAAAAATTCTGAAATCCATTCTCTTTTCCTGTAAAAACAGGTTCCTATATTTTATTTCTTTTTTGATTGTTGCCATGACATAATCGTAGCATTATCAAATGGGCCATGATTAATGTTTAAATTCCTTTATTAAAAAAAGTCAATTGCCATTATAACTGGTTACTAAAATCTAGAACCCTGAAATTTTTATGTAAATTATTATTATTATTATTATTATTATTATTATAATGCTCCATATAATATATACTTAAGGTATATATTTTTACAAATAAAAAATTATAAAATTTAAAACCATACATAATCAATTGTAAAATTCTATTAGTTCTGAAAATAGTTCCTAATCCTAATGTGAATCTAATTCATAATATTATGTTCGTATCAAATAATTTGTGTTGTAGGTAATAATAGTAGTAGTGATAAGACGGTATTGATTGTGTTTTCATCAATTACCATGTTAAAGATTTTCCGATATTCTAATGTCAATGGATGATGATGATGACGATGAGTATGAGGATGAGGGTGACAAAGACGATGACAAAGACGATGAGGATGACGATGAGGATGAGGATGACGATGAGGATGAAGATGAAGATGAAGATGATGACAAATACGATGAAGATGAAGATGATGACAAATACGATGAAGATGAAGATGATGAAAAATACGATGAAGATGAAGATGAGGATGAGGATGAGGATGAGGATGAGGATGACAAATACGATGAAGATGAAGATGAGGATGACAAATACGATGAGGATGAGGATGAGGATGACAAAGACGATGATGACATAGACGATGAAGATGAAGACGACAATGATGATGAGGACGAAAATGGAGATGTGGATGTTGATGAGGGTGAGGATGAATATGGGGATGAAAATGATGATAACAACATTGACAACGATAATGGAACTGATGGTGACGACGATGATGATGAATTAATGGACGTAGAAACAGCAACATTACTAGTAGAAAGAATAGTGAAATCTTTACAATTATTTTTATGTCGCTTAACAAGTTTACTACTGTTTTCTTGATTTGTTTCGTCATCATTATCATAGTCTATTAGCCTTTTTATACTATTTTTACTGATGATGCCAGCAACAACATTATCACCACTACTACCACCACCATTGTTATTATTAACTGCAACATTTTCTCGATCGTTTTGGACCGGATTATTGCCTAACAATTCCTTCTCCTTTTTCTCTTTTATATTATTATTGTTGTTGTTATTGTGACCTCTTATTTTTTTAATACCATCATTATTAACATTATTATTAATTTTAGCAGAAGTTGTAGTGGCGGTGGTGGTACCTGATAACAAATATTCCAATGCTTGCTTTATAGCTCTGACCAAATGATTTTTCTTTTTGATTTGTTTTATTTGATCATTTGCTTCTTTTTTTGTGAATATTTTAAGATTTTTCTCATTAATCCATCCACTATTATTATAATTATTGATAAATAAATTAATTAATTATATTTGAAATTTGGGAATTTATTATCATTACAATAGATATATAAATGAAACGTACTAGTTTATTGAGCCAAAGAATTTAATGCAATCAAAATCATGCCTCTTTGGCCTCTTTTTAAGCAAAATCTCGGGTAAATCCTCATCATTTACGATCTGTATTACGCATATGTGTTGATTGTCTGTTACTTACTATACATGATTTTTTTTTGGATAAAGATGATTTAAAACTTACCAAACCAGGCCACCAAAGGAATTCTTTTAATTTAACGAAAACAATGGTACCTACTTCAAATGACATTTTTTTAAAAAAAAACTATTCATATATATACAGAATGAATAACGCACTAATTCGAATGGAATATTAAAACTAAATTGAAAAAATATTTAAAGATTAAAATGAAGTAGTACGCGTAAAATATTAATAATCTGTCATTTTTTGGTACTACCATGCATGATTATTTTGATTTTTTTCAAGTCTTAAAAAATTCTTTTTATTTGGATGATAAAATCTTTTTGTTAAAATTTTATATTAAAAATATGTAGGTGTGGAATTAAAGATTTTATGTGGTGATTTTATGTGAAGGTAAAAAAATATTAATTGTATTGTATTGTATGATGAGGACGGTGATGGTAATGACCTAAAGAAACCAAATCTCAAGAACCTATAAAAAATTTAATTAAACCTGCTCCTTGTAAGGCTGCAAAATCAAACGAAGATTCAAGATCGTATAAAAAATAAGATTATTATAATTTTTAATAGATAAATTATCATTAAAATCATTACTCATTAAAATTATTAATTATTAGACACGACAAACATGATTATTGAATTTCATCTTCAATAAGAACAAAAACAAAACAACATCAAACTTTCATTGCAAAACAAACAAAGAACTTCCAACTATTTTACCAATGCCGGGCTTGTTATGATCATAACGAAGCTAATTACAAATCATTGGAAATGATTTTTTGACACCATCGTTGTGTACACTCAAAAACACGTGCCAACAATTGATGTTTATCGACATTGCAACCATAAGGAAATATTTATATTTAATAAATTTGAGGATATATCTATCTTAAATTTTTAAATTTTTTATTAATTTATCTATTATTAATTATCAAAATCTGCAACTATGTGCACAAAAGGCCTAGATTTCTAATATTTGAAAATAAGAGGTCTTTAAGTAGAGAAAGGCATGCGAGGATGCAAAAAAAAGGGGGGATTCAAGCGAAGGTGATTAACTAGCATTGAAAAAAATCTGGATCGTATAATGTCGAAAAGAATTATGTTCATCTGCAATTTCAAACCTTTATAAGAAGTGAACACGGGGAGTAAAGTTTTATAACGAACCTTCAATCATTTTGGTTTTGTTGAATTAACGGACTTCAAGTATTGCAAGTGGTTTCGTTCGTTTGTTCATCCTTTCACATCGACATTTACAATTTAAAGATATCTGGATAAGGTCAATCGTATGTTTCCAAAGATTGCTCTTCTATAATTATGAAATATTTTCTAAAGCAAATTTCTGCTCGTTTTACTTGTTTTGATAGATTAAATAGGCGGAGTAAGCATTATCGAGAGAGAAATAACCATAAGAATGAGTTGATGATGAACGAATGCAGGAGATGATACAATAGAATTTAGTTGAATTATACCAACTAGAAAAGTTAATTAGCCAGTCTTCAATTATTCGCAACAATTAAACAACCAAAAAATCAAACATAAATCGTTTTATCGTTACCTTTATTGTCAAACTATTATACGAATGGAAAATTTATAACAAAAAGTCAAAATTCGTGAATTCATTTTTCTTTTGCAATAAAATCAAAGGCCTGGAAGAAAATTTTTATCAAATGTCTTTTTCCTCAATTTTAGAATCCACATATTTATTAATAATAATGGATTTAAATAATTAATACACAGCATATAATGAATAGTCACAAAATAAGGGGTATTCCAAAATATTAATAGATTTAGACAATAGCTCTATCAGAGGAAAAAAAAATATACAGTGTGTTTGTTGTACAAGATAAATTTTAATATTATATCAAAGGCAGTGAATACCCTTACTGTTATCAACGATACCACTTACTATTTGCGATATCACTACTATGAAACGATACCAATAACAATATTGCAATTGCTCGTACCAATAAACGAGTTACTCTAGATATTTAGTTCTCACAGAAAAAAGAACTCGCTAACACTATCAATTTTGTTTCATGAAACAGAAAAAAAATGAATGAAATTATAATTGCGCTCAGTAATGAATATGTCAAAGAATGGTTTCCATAAATGTATTAATATCCATCGTCCATACTCGTGTGACGATGGATTCCTTAGACAGTGCTCTTAAAGAACTAATTAAAACGAATGAATCATAGAGGAAAATGAGTACACAAAAGGCTCGAAGAATTTTTAAATGAGGAGGACACCAATTTTTATTAACAATCTAGAGAACAATTAACAATTAAAATTAGCAACATATAAATTTCAAATTACATATTCAAATATCCTTAATAACATACAGTACATGATGCATAAAATATTAATAATATTAGAACAAAGGATTTGAAATAAAGATAAATCATGGAAAAACATCGATTATAATCCATACAGAAGTAGTTGGTTCATCTTGTGATTTTTCTGGGGAAAGCTTGTGAAAAAGAATAATTGGAAGCATACGTGTGAACATTTGTACAACCAAGGATTTCAGGGTTCAAAATTGTTTAACATCACCATTATCTCACTTGTTATCTTTGTTAGTTAAATTATTTATTTGTAAAAAAAAAAAAAGCATTATAAATAATTTTATTATTTTTGATTTTTTAAACGAAAAAAAAATATATGTTGGAAGGATTTGTAGTTTGATTTTTTTTTCCTGAGAATGAATGTTCAGACACAAGATGAAGGATTATTTATATTGTTTTGACGCCAATCAAACAAAAACAAAAGATTTATTTAAATCACATAAGGTACATCTTGAATATAGTTTTCTTATTATTACGGTTAAGGATTAAAAACAACCATTAATTGATTGCTTTTCATAAAGAAAACAAATATTTATTATTATTGTACAGTCGTCGATGAACCGAATTAAAGTGCACATTTTTGTTTTTTTGTTTTGTTGCAGTATACCCCAATTAATTATATGTATGATGTAGTTATATTAGTATACTGATTGTTGTGTTATGTTGGTATTTTAATAAATTACCATACAAAGTAATTAAAATTAATTGATGAATTATTTGTGTGCCACACTATGGCTTTTTGGAAAATAAAACCCCCAATTTTAACGATAAAATTAAAAGAGCAATTAACGCTAATGGATATATGAGGATATGGGTAGTGACAAGCATAATGATTATAATAAAGGAATTTTTATACTAATACTAACGTGTTTAGCTCGGAAAAATTTTAAATAAAGTAAAAACGGTGTTGCTTTCTTTAATACCATTATAAAAATATTATGCGTGGAATTAACATTTTTCGCCCCATATGTTTAAGTGTGATACAAACTGTTGAAAAGTGGCAGTGTTCGATTATGTGTATAGAGAGTGTGTGAAAGAAAGAGAAGATTAAAAAAAATCGAAAAATCAAGTTTTTTTTTTGGTTTTCTCTATCATTGAACTAGCTTAACCAAATATATTCACGATAATAAAAAAACATTATTAAATATTATGTATTTACACATAAGCATGCATAATGCTAAAATTAATTGTTTTTCAGCGCATCATTTATTGTTTGGTCACGTGATATTTTGAATTTTAAATTGAACCGAATATGGAAATTTGAACAAATACGAAAAAGAAGCGACGATGATCTTTTTAAAAAGATTAGGGTTTGAAGTTTTTTTTAGGAATATTTATTTATTTTTAAAGATTTTGTATGAAAAATTAGCCTCGCCCAAATCTAAAATCGAGTCTTAATATTTTAGTTGATTGCCATTACCAAATTGAAAAATAATTAATTAATAATAATTACTTTTTAAAAAAAAAAAAACTTTAATTAATTGCAACTTCCTAATTGACATCCAACCTAATTAATACTCTCAAACCAAATGGAACAATCATTCTACTACAATTCATCCGCCCACCGATTACTACTTATAATAACCATTATGCTTCGTTATTTGTTTATTCTTCTGGATGATCTTTTCTTTGTGTATGAAAACAACGAAAACAATAACGACAATCGTGAATTTTTTATTTTTGATTAGTGTTTAACCAAATTATATGGTAATGATGTATTATTCGTTTATTATTTATTATTTTATTTATTATTTATTATATAAAAAAAAAGAAAAAAAAAAAAAAAGTAAAATAGTAATTCCATTTTTTTTTTTTTTTTGGTTTTTTTTTCTTATTAAAGAAAATTGTTTTGAATGAAAACGACAAATTTGGATATATTTATATTTATATTTATTTATTAACACTTTTCCGAACGAACAAGATACTCGGATAGAAACGATGATGAAATAAAGAATAATTTAGTCAAAAAGTTAAAATAATTATTAAAGTTAGAATAATAATTAAATTGGGATAATATTTAATTAAAAAAAAAAAAAAATCAATTTCTCAATTTCATTTTCATTTATAAACATATCCTAATTAAGAAACTGTATATATATATATAACCAAATTAATAAATAAATATAATAGATAATATAACAATTGTATGATATCAAAAGTATAAATAAATAAATAATTTTAAGTAATTTGTACTTTATTTGGACGTTTTTTTTAAATTGTATATGAAAAAATCATTTATGATGATGGCGTTAATTAATTGTATATATATATATATATATATATATATACACACATATATATACAACTGATTTACCCCGGACGATGATGACTACTGATTGATTGATTGACTTTTAAATTGACTTTTATTGATATAGACTTTTTGAATTTTACTTTTTTTTTACTCTTTGATTCAGCCATATGCTCGATAAGAAGTCTATTATTCTTCTAGTTATCACATAAATATATAACAGATATCACACATATGACACACTTGTCTCCATGCAGGTTCTCACACACACACATACATACACACACACAATGAAAATTTTAACTTTTAGAGAATAGTTTAAAATTAGTAATAAATAAATAAAAAACATTATAATTTAACGTGATACAATTTAATTATATTTAAACTTTTTTTTTTTTTCCTAAAATTCCTAACAAAATAATAAATGATTTCAAATGTCAAAAAAAACCTATTTAACTTTGTTTTTCGTCGTACTATATATATTAACATCCTTTATAACTACAATTACGAAAATAATTATCATTGATAAATTTATTCCATGCGATTATTTCGGAGTTTTGTTATAAATATTTTCCAAAACTGCTTTGGTTTTTATTTATAAAATGAAAAAAACGTAATAGGATTGCTAAATAATTCCTAGATTTTGTTTGTGTACTACTACAACACATCTAAATTTTGAAATTTTTAATCTGACTTTTTAATAATATTAATTAATTTCACGCAGTGTGTGATAATTAAAAATTCCAATTAAATCTATTTTTTCCTATTTTATTCTGTTACAATTTAAAAAAATATAATAAATAAAATTATTTTTTTTTTTCAAGAGTAATTTTCAAATCAAAAAAAAATCATTTTTCCTCTTTTTTAAGATTTTTTTTCTTTTTTCCTAAAAAAAAATTATTTATTATTCTCATTGTTTTCTGGTTATTATCATAATAACACTTCTTTCTTCTTCTAACAATTATTATTTATTTTATTCCTAATAACTACTAAAAACGATTGTAGGATTCTTTCTATTTTTAATTTTCTCTCTATTGTGTGTGTGCGTTTACTTTATATCTAATTACAAAAAACCTGGTTCACAATTGCTCGTATACTATATATATATATATATATATATATATATATACATATTATATATATTCTCTTTACAAAAACTACTTTCTTCTTGGTTTATCGTCTACAATAAAGCACTTTGGTAGTCCTTCTTCATCCATCTCTTTCTTCTTCTAGCATTCCTCAAGTTTAAAGCAAATGTAAGTAAAACTTTTTAAAAATTTACATACATACATACATTCATACACACACACATATATATATAGATAGATAATAGATATAGTACCACATATGTAAATATATAATATCTATTATATTTTTGCACGTACATACCATCTAACGATTATTTATATTTTTATTAGCTGACAAAAGAAAACCGAAATTAAAAAATGTCTGCATTACTCGATCAATCTTCTTCATCGTCATCTTCTCCCGCTATTGCTTCCTCATCTATTATTATAAATAACAACGATCCAATTGATAATAATAATAATATCAGCCAAGAATCTTCTAATAATAACAATGATTATCAATATCTTCAACAATATAATTATAATAATTCTCACCAATTTGTTCCTCAACATCAAAGCAAAAGATCAAAATCAAAATTATCATCTTATTCTAACAACAACAACAACAACAACAACAACAACAACAACAACAACAACAACAACCACAAGCACCATTTGAAGAAGCATTTGAGCCGTTTGTAAACATATGTATGAAGGTATAATTTCCAGGATTTACAACAGAAGAACTCAAGGAAGATGAAGAAGCAGAAGAAGCATGATGGTGACCATGATGACCGTTAGCAGTATGATGAGTAGCAGTAACCGAATGATGATGTAAGAAACGATGATGTTGTTGAGAAGCATTATGTTCATTTGCTTTTGCACGATTAGCTTTTGCACGTCTATTCTGGAACCACACCTATATATGAAAATTTAATTGTAAAAAAAATAAAAACCACTGATTATTAACTGCTACAATTATTATAATTAATCACGCACACACACACACATATATATATCAATCAATCGATATATTACCTGAACTTCTCTGTTTGTCATTTTTAATTTCTTGGCCAATTTTTCACGGACATCATAACTAGGAGTGTCAGTTTTTTCAAATACGGACATAAGGTCAATTAATTGATCTTGAGTGATACGTTTACGTTTGACTTTTTGTGACGATTGTTGACCATTATCGTCAACAGCAGCAGTATTAGAAGGTGAAGTAACATCGATAGGTGATGTAAGATCGGTAGATGGGGTAACGTCGATAGCAGTAGCAGATTCAAGTGATGATTGATTATTATTTTGATTGTTGTCATGGCTCTTCTGGTTGTTAGAAGTGTAAGCAGTGTTATTGTTGTTGTTATTGTTGCTGTTGTTGTTATTGTTGTAGTTATAAAGGATGTTAATATATAT
>CAUDNR010000802.1:27027-72651 GCA_958430865.1 Entrophospora sp. SA101
AAGAATTCCTCTTCCAGAAAAAGGCTGTCGTCTAAATATTTAATTTTAGAAATGCATATAAATAAAAATATTTATTTGCATATATACATGTGTATTTATGTATGTATGTATGTGTGTATATATGTATATAGATAGATACATATAAGTAGAAAAGACAGAAAATAATATATGTAATAACGTTAACTAACCCTCCTCCCCCTATAGTAATAGGAATGATTTGATTACGACTTTAAATTTATTAAAATGAATTTAATGAATGTTTCCAAGTAAAAAACGAATCGCGAATCGCACCACATAATAAGATAGATAAGTTATGAAATAGAAATAAAACTTACTGTATGGCAGGATTAGGTTGTTGTGGTTGCATTGGTATTGAGGCTGGAAGTATGTGAATATTAGGATTATTAGGATTATTTATGTTATTTATATTTGTCAAATTTATAGGTGTAGCAAAACCAAATCCATGATTTTGCATTGGTGGAGTACTAATACTGGTGGTAGGTGTGGTTGGTGCTTGATTCATTGTTAACATCGCTTTTTAGAATTTTTTTTTTTTTTTTTTTATAGGGTAAAAAAATTATTGTAAATTTTTTTTTCTATTTGAATATTTTGATCAAAAAAATTATTACATTTTTATTAAAAATACTTCTATATTACTAATTTTAGTAAAGATGATAAAATGTTTACAAAAATACCAAATCATCTGTTACTGTACCACAATTATTTGAATAATAATAATCATTATATTGTTATTAACTGTTAAGAGTAAAAATTTCTCTCATCAAATGTTATTTTACATTTTATTATATAGCAATGAAAATTTTTTTTTCTATATTTAAAAAAAATTCAGATTCTAATTTTGGTAATTTTTTATTTATTTTTTTTCCCAAAAAAATTTAGCCAACTCATTCAAATAACAATTATTGTTTAATTAATTGAGTTTACATTTATTTACCCAAAAAAAAACTTGTAATTATATAGTTATATGGTTAGTAGCGAGATGTTGTTTAACAGATGATACCATGTGTATTGTCATATTCAAAAAAAAATTTTTTTTTTGCTTGCTTAATGTTCCAGTAAAAAATTTACTGGTTAGTGAAGGTGTATAGATACATTTTTTTAAGAAAAGGCAGTAAAGAACAACAAGTTTTGAAGACATGAACCATAGTTTATATAAAGTTTTAATCTCTACCAAACTTCTTGATAATGATAATAGGTCTCATATATATAGAGCAATCTTTCTATGGGGAAATCATCTTTGCAGGCCAAAATAAATGAATATCAGGTGTTTCTTTTTGAGTGGAGTGGGCAATTTTGATGTGGTGGAGATTATTGAAAGAGAATACGAGTTTAAGTCAAAGATTGAATTATAAATAATATTTAACGCCATTCATATTTAGGGATTTTCTGCGTGTATATGCTGAAAAGCCTCTGTTCTATGTATTTTGCACTTGTAATCTTGCATTGATAATAACTCTACGAGATATAGACTTTGTTGAAACACCAGACGCAATTAATATTTATATTTATCTTTTTTTTATAGGAGTTCACTGTCTATCATGAACTGCATGCCCTTTTTGCACCGTACTGAAATCTGCTAATTCAACCACTTGGAAGGGAAATATATCTTTGTTATGATATTTTAATAAATCCTTCAATAAGATCAATGATGCGACCTACCTTATGTATGGTCGTGAAATATCAATTGAATTGACTTCGTTGACAACATCTTTGACACCGCATATCACTCACCTAATTACTACGTATATATACTTGGAACATTTAACATACAATTCTTTTAATTATGGTGATGCTCAGGAATTTAAAGTTGATATCTAAAAAAAAAAAATTTTATTATTAAGATCAATTTTCTTGAAAAGGGTAAATTATATTAAATGACAAAAGACATCTATTAATATTAATAACGATATATTGTCGTCACCACCTAACACAAATAGTGTGGTAGACGAGAACTCAAGCATAAAGCTTCAAGTTACTTGAAATTCCTTTTTGAGAAGAAAGATGTTAATTATCATTGATAACGAAGATAAACAAGATTTGATAATTATATAATATTATTGTTTGTTGATAATTATATTAAAATTAAACCATACTAATAAATCTTTTTCGTCTTTAAAATTCTCTAAAGTCAAAGAATTTACATTTATTAAATTTCAGAATTTGTAAAGTTATAAATATACCGTTGAAGACATATGCAAGCAGCAAGTTCCACAATAAAACCATTCGCAAGAGCATCAACGCGATAAATCTAATGATATCTTATTTTCTTAATACGTTCATTAATATAATAATAAGCGTTCACCAATGGATAAATCACCGGATTTATTTGCTCCACCATATTAATATACTAGTAACTCATTTGCGTGTGATTAGTAACATGACCCTTTATAAAGGTGGCTTGAAAGAAACATTCATTGTCCCAAGTACAATAGTTATGTTTAGAAGTAGCATTTCTAACATCATTCACTATAACTTCCTCTGCACTCACATTTAAATGTTCTTCTCGTTGAAACGCACAGTCCTTGCTTTTTATTGCATAAACCTTCATTTTTTCATATGCATCGCTATCAAATTTCTTTCCAATAGTATGATACTTTCCTCAGAGTTTGCAGTATTATTATCAGTATTATCTTATTCATTTTCACTTATACAGTTCACACTCTCTATAACGAATAATAAGTAAAATCACACTATAAAGAATTCACATTCCATTTTTTATTATTATTTTCTTCTCTAAAGTTCAAAAACACATAAGGACAAAAGATTCACTATAGAGGTTACAATCAACAGCATAGACTAAATAGACAATGAATTTTAATGTTTATTTGTTTTTTAGAATTTTTCAATTTAAATTTTAAAAAAATACTTGCATTTTACTAGTGGTTATGTCATCAAGTTTAAGAATATCCATCCTGATTAAGTGATTAAGTAGGATTTTAATGATTTATAAAAAGTTCTTGGAATACATAAAAAGCAGCAGCAAGTAAAGTTAGTATCCTCCAAATATAATGATCAACGTAGATTTTTAATGTCCAGAAGAATCTAGCACTTATCTAATCGTCTCGTCTACACTTTTGACCATTTATCTTGTATGGAGGATATCGAAATAATAAAAACCAAGACAATTACTTGGAAGAGATACTATAAAACCGTCATATCACATTCTTTAGCCAATTATTTGTTCAATTGTTGCAGCATGTACAAATATTAAGTATATTCCTTTAATCAAATAAAGCACAACCGAATTTGATCTAATACAAAATGAATTAAATTCTAAAAAAACAAATCTTTTTTTTTTTTGCTTTTTTAAATCAGATGATCCTTTAAAATTCTAATTTCTTTAGAATTAGTTTCATTTCTCATCTGTCTCAAAAAAGGGATTAGATCAGTCCCACCAGTACCTCTGACTATATTTAAATCATTAGAAGTTTTGGCTAATGTGGTTGTTACTTTATTATTTACAATTTTTTTGTTAACATCATTAGTTTTAATATTAGCGGTAGTAGTGGCATTTGAAACTGGATCATTACTAACGTGCCAATTAGTGGTGTTAGTGGTTGTGGTATCATTAGTAGCAATTTTAGCAATAGTATCATTAGCAGAATTAGCGGCAGAAATGTTAGTGGCAGAGCTATTGATAGTATTGCCTTTAATGGTAGAAGCACCATTAGTAACAGAGTCATCGATGATATCTATCAACAAAATATTAACAATCAGTTTTCAACAAATAAAAATATCCAAATAAATATACATATACACATACATACATACCTTTATGAAATGGTCTATCTTTACATGCTTGGGCTAAAATGTAAACACTAACGATTTGTAAATGCTTTGATCTGAAGGTTTTCATTTTATCTAAACAGTCATTATAAGCTTCAACCAACTCATTGTTTTCAAAAATTCTATTACTTTCCAGTTTATTATTTATTTCTGAATCATTGCATCCAATGCATAACATAATATAATCACGTACGATTGCAACCTTTGTCAAATCTTCAAGAAACCTTCGATGATTTCCAGGAATATTTTGACGAATCTTGTAAACATAAGGTTGTTGTTGATGTAGATCCCGCTTGTTTTTACTCGCATTATTATTGTTATTGAGGTTCCCATTAGATGAATTATGAGAATGGTGAGTATTGTAGTTATTGATTGTAATTGGCTTAATACCGGTTGGATAATGTTCAATGTTAAGTACGATATCCAACGATTGGATCAATGAGCTTTGACCAGCACTTCCACCAACATATTGACGATAAATAGGATTCCCATTTTCATCACATCCATCCACGCCTTCATATTTCAATCCATTTGGTAAAGATTCATCATTCTCCCAACCAGATACATAAGGTCGTATCTTCCAATAAAAGATGTAAGGAGATTAGTAGAAGACATTTTGAGTGGAAAAGAAGAAATATACAATTGAATATGTTGGTTGGTTCGATGTAATGATCATTATTTATATAATGATGTAAATACTTTTTTTTTTTAATTAATATTAAAAAATTAAATCGTGTCGGTATTTAATTTTACTTTTTAGTAATCAATCACATTAACCTAATATATATGTTAATATATTAATATAAAAAGTAAAATTTTTCATTAAAAAAAAATTTTTTTTAATAAAGCAAAGATCAACCGACAGGCGTGAGACCACGTGATGTAACTTCATATACCTGGTGTAACCAAACATTTTAAACGAAATGTTCATTTTGAAGGATCAGATTGTGTATGAATATAATAGAAAACTAATTACAGAGATTCCAATGCTTATACAACACAAGATATTTTGGACAACCAACTACTCTAGCTTATACACATTGTCATGAATATTATATTGCCGGTAGCACTGTAAGTTTTTGGAATGCATTTGGCGCTGGTGGATTTGCTAAGGGTACATGTGTGTTTTATTAAAACAAATGGGTACAGCATAGTAGACATTCTCGTCGATCATATTTTATTGGTTAAAAATCGTCAGCAAGATATCATGTAAAGTTGATTTTGATTGGTCTAAAAATCATACACGTTCAAGAATAGAATAAAATTGTTATCGCCCACTTCAAAAAAAATTTTTTTTTCATATAGCAAGTAGTTATTTAATTTATGTATTACAATTTAGAATTCATTTTTACAACGAACAATAGAACTATTAATTGATAATAGTGTCATTGTCCATTAGTTGATGTTGATTTTGATTTTTTTTTTCTTTGATGGTCGTATGACAATAATTCATCATTTAACTGTAGACTAAACAATCACAAAGCAATCATTGAATATCCAAGTTAACATGGAAAAGAATATTTCACCTAAATGTTAAAATAATGTTTCAATTTGTTGGATTTTCATTTTAATGTTTATTTATATAAAAAATTAAAATAATAAATAAATAAATAACACCTAATAGTCATTAACTTGACAAACGAACTATTGAATATGCAAGTTAACATGAAAAGAATATATTCGCTTAAATATTAAAATATAATGACCTGAATGTTAAAAAAAAATTTAATATTACTGCGTATTATTATTACGCGTAGCTAATTTCAAAGTCAAATTCGAAAAAACATTTAACACAACTCGTATGTATATAAAGACAATTGATTTTTCCATTTTATTTTAATGAAGTGGCATTTTTATTTTGAAAGAAAATATGCAGAAAATTTTTTATCAAGTAGTAATAAATTTGAAACTATTATTGCTGCTTGTATCAAATGTTTTTACTTACGTCAAGTATTTTTAATTACGTCAAGGGTTTTTATTTTAGTCAAATCGTCAGAATAGAAACTACCTTTAGTCAATACTTTAGTTACGTCAATGACTAAAGCCAAAGGTTTCGTCATACATCATTATTATAATGACGAAAAGATTATAAAAATTCAAAAATAGTGGGATTTTGATTATATATATAAGGAATATATTTATATTTATATTTTCATTATTTTAAAATGGTTTTTTTTAGGTTATTGATACTTTATTATGTGCGTATATTCGATGGATTTCCATTTTTACATACAATGTTTTTAATAGGATGTCATGGTGTTTACACTATGAATCTCGAGACTTTTCCATTCATCAACCTGACAAGTTTGCCATTCATGGCAAGTTGCAGCAAGAGATACTTGACTGATTTAAAATCATTTTTTTTGTATTAATTTGATTTTTATATAAATGAAAAAAAAAACAAGTATTAGTGGTAGTGCATCATTTTTTTGGTTCAAGTATTTCACATCACATCACATCATTATATGTTCACAGATATTGATTGGCATCATTCTCTGGAGTATGGGTATGGTTGATTGATACCTTTCACCTATTTCATTTCATTAAGTGCAAATATAAATCTTTTGATTTTTAACCAAAAAATTTTTTTATATATATTCATGGATTAAAAAATTTATTGAATTTTCATTTACAAAGATTCTTTTAATACTAATATGGCTACCACTCCAACTTTATCTTCTACACTTTCTTCATCCTCCACTTCTGATTCACGCACATTGTCTTCAAAAAAATCATTAAATTAATTAGAGAAAGAAAGTTTGACCTTTGATAATAGTAATAATAACAATTATTATTATTATAATTTTTGATTTATAACACCAACAATGATAATAATAATCATAATTATAATTATAATTACAATCAATCAACTTGTATTATCATCATTGTTGGTATTATTATTAGTGCTATTATTATTAATGTCAGTGGGTAATAATGATGGATACTTCTTCTCGAGTAAGTCAGTACCAAGGTGTCCAACTACTGCGATGACCATACCACCTATAATATATTATTAGTATTAGTAATATAATATTTATATATATATTACTAATAAAAAAAAATATACCTAAACCAAGTAATATTCTTGTTCTAGGTGGTAATGCTTTATAAGATTGCCAAAATGACTTCATTTTTTGCAAGGACATGCATTTATTTATTTTCTACATAGTAGTAATACAATCCATCGTCCAATCAAATTACTAGTATTCCATAGATTTCTTGAAAAAATATTCAATCAGTTTAATTTATCAACAAACAATGTTACTTTCTTTTACGAGAAAACTTTTCACAGCATTAACAAAACAATCAACTAAATCGACGATAAATATATTTTCTGAAATCAACAATTTTAACAATTTTAATCCAAGGTAATTTTACTCGTTCACTTTCACTTCCTCGAATTATCTTTAAAGCTAAATTATTAAGCTATAAAAAAAACAATCAAAGCTTTCCAAGTCGATCTACTCTACCACAAACTTCAAATATCTTCAATATACAAGTACGTTTTCCGACTTATGGGCGAGAATACCAACCAAGTAATCTCGTCAGGAAACGTAGACATGGTTATTTACAACGTTTGCGTAGAAAAAATGGAAGAAGAATACTAGCAAGGAGAAGATTAAAAGGTAGATTATATCTTAGTCATTAAAGAAGAAGAAAGATGTAATGATTATATTATGATAATGATAATGTAAGAATTAAAATTCATTAATGTTATTTATTTAATTAATTAATCATTGATGAGGGATTGTATAAAGATAGTTTTTTTTTGTAAAAATTAATTAATGGCAAATAGTTTTCATGTTGAAGTTTTGATGAGTTGTAACAATGGTTGTCAGAAGGTGACGATTCTGATATTGTGGAAGACGTTTTCCTCCTATAGTTGTTGATTTTGTTGCTGCCGCTGCTGCAGGTGTTATGGTGGTAAAAATTTGCAGCTTCATTTTAGTTATTGGGCTATACACATTTTCAAAATTTTAATTCATTAATTAAAAATTCTTTTTCGTAAAAAAAATATTCCATCTTTGTTTAAATTATTGACTCATCATTGTGAAGTAATATTTAAGATTTGTTGTCTCCAAGTTTCTACAAAAGAAAGAAAAAAAAAGTTATTTTGACAAAATATTAAACGAATTATTATTTGAACCATGGTGGTTCAATGTTTAATGATTCATTAATGTATATTGATAATAAGTTTTTTGTTCAAAATGATAATAATTCTCAAGAAAAATATAATCAATCTTTAAATTTTTTCGATTAATTTAAAATCATGTGACGTGTGAAAGTTGATCTCCCCAAAAAATTTTTTTGAATACGTAAGGGTAAATTTATCAAATTGAATTATTTTATCCCAGATTAAATTTTCTAACATGGTAAGTAAAGTAATTTCAATAATTCTAATAATTCCAATTCTTTAAATCAAACAAATTATTTAAAAATTCCCCATTGGTTTCCAGTCTATCACAGGGTATAATGGTGGAAGTGTTGTTGCAATGGTCGGAAAGAACTGTGTTGCCATTGCGTCTGATAAATTTCTTGGTGTTCAATTAATGACAATATCAACTGAATTTCCAAAAATCTTTCAAGCAACAGATAAATGTTATGTTGGACTTCCTGGATTGGCCACTGATGTTCAAACCTTGTAATATTTAATATTATTGTTGTTATTGTTGTTAAGATTAGATTAATAAATTATTTGATACAATTAGTATTATTGATGACTTTTACAAATTAATTAACTTTTTTTTTGTATATATAGATCTGAAAGATTCCGTTTCAAGATTAATATGTATAAATTACGTGAAGAACGTGATATTGAACCAAAAACACTTGCACACTTGGTATCATCAACATTGTATGAAAAAAGGTATCCATCCATGCTTTTGTAAAAAATATTTATATAAAGATTTATAAAAATATATCATACTGATGATGGAAATATTTATTTCTCTCTTTATAAACACAAATATAGATTTGGACCATACTTTGTAGAACCAATTGTTGCGGGAATTGATAAACACAATCAACCATATATTTGTGAAATGGATTTAATAGGTTGTATTGGTAATGCTACAGATTTTGTTGTTGGTGGTACATCTGCTGAAAACTTGTATGGAATTTGTGAAGCATTGTGGGAACCCGATCTGGTGAGTGTTTTTTTTTAATAATAATAATAATAACAATAATAATAACACTATTATTAATATATTATTATTATTGTAGGAGCCTGACGATTTATTTGAAACAATTTCACAAGCGTTAATGAATGCTATTGATAGAGATTGTAAAAGTGGTTGGGGTGCATTTGTTCATGTTATGTATGTTTTCATGATTTCGTAATTGGATTTTTGCAAAATTAAAGAGATTTATTTATTATTAATTAATTGATTATTATATAGAACACCTGAAAAAGTTATAACTCGTACACTTAAGACTCGTATGGTATGTATAATAACTATTCATTATGATTTTCAAAATATATTTTTTTAAAAAATAATCATTATTAATTTGCTAAATTTTTATATTTGTTTGTTAGGATTAATTATCATTCTTGTTGTTGCTATTAACAATATACTATCATAAATATTTAAAATTTGTAAGACTATTTTTATCAATAATAATAAAAATAATGAATGGGTTAATAGAAAATATTTCAATGATAGTAATACAAAAAATTATTATTATTATTACTATCACCTATATAAATTCTATCACATTAATTTTCTACTAATATTGTAGGAATATTAGATGAATTTAATTACTGGAATGTTCCAAATATACAATAAGCAAGGAGAAGATTAAAAGGTAGATTATATCTTAGTCATTAAAGAAGAAGAAAGATGTAATGATTATATTATGATAATGATAATGTAAGAATTAAAATTCATTAATGTTATTTATTTAATTAATTAATCATTGATGAGGGATTGTATAAAGATAGTTTTTTTTTGTAAAAATTAATTAATGGCAAATAGTTTTCATGTTGAAGTTTTGATGAGTTGTAACAATGGTTGTCAGAAGGTGACGATTCTGATATTGTGGAAGACGTTTTCCTCCTATAGTTGTTGATTTTGTTGCTGCCGCTGCTGCAGGTGTTATGGTGGTAAAAATTTGCAGCTTCATTTTAGTTATTGGGCTATACACATTTTCAAAATTTTAATTCATTAATTAAAAATTCTTTTTCGTAAAAAAAATATTCCATCTTTGTTTAAATTATTGACTCATCATTGTGAAGTAATATTTAAGATTTGTTGTCTCCAAGTTTCTACAAAAGAAAGAAAAAAAAAGTTATTTTGACAAAATATTAAACGAATTATTATTTGAACCATGGTGGTTCAATGTTTAATGATTCATTAATGTATATTGATAATAAGTTTTTTGTTCAAAATGATAATAATTCTCAAGAAAAATATAATCAATCTTTAAATTTTTTCGATTAATTTAAAATCATGTGACGTGTGAAAGTTGATCTCCCCAAAAAATTTTTTTGAATACGTAAGGGTAAATTTATCAAATTGAATTATTTTATCCCAGATTAAATTTTCTAACATGGTAAGTAAAGTAATTTCAATAATTCTAATAATTCCAATTCTTTAAATCAAACAAATTATTTAAAAATTCCCCATTGGTTTCCAGTCTATCACAGGGTATAATGGTGGAAGTGTTGTTGCAATGGTCGGAAAGAACTGTGTTGCCATTGCGTCTGATAAATTTCTTGGTGTTCAATTAATGACAATATCAACTGAATTTCCAAAAATCTTTCAAGCAACAGATAAATGTTATGTTGGACTTCCTGGATTGGCCACTGATGTTCAAACCTTGTAATATTTAATATTATTGTTGTTATTGTTGTTAAGATTAGATTAATAAATTATTTGATACAATTAGTATTATTGATGACTTTTACAAATTAATTAACTTTTTTTTTGTATATATAGATCTGAAAGATTCCGTTTCAAGATTAATATGTATAAATTACGTGAAGAACGTGATATTGAACCAAAAACACTTGCACACTTGGTATCATCAACATTGTATGAAAAAAGGTATCCATCCATGCTTTTGTAAAAAATATTTATATAAAGATTTATAAAAATATATCATACTGATGATGGAAATATTTATTTCTCTCTTTATAAACACAAATATAGATTTGGACCATACTTTGTAGAACCAATTGTTGCGGGAATTGATAAACACAATCAACCATATATTTGTGAAATGGATTTAATAGGTTGTATTGGTAATGCTACAGATTTTGTTGTTGGTGGTACATCTGCTGAAAACTTGTATGGAATTTGTGAAGCATTGTGGGAACCCGATCTGGTGAGTGTTTTTTTTTAATAATAATAATAATAACAATAATAATAACACTATTATTAATATATTATTATTATTGTAGGAGCCTGACGATTTATTTGAAACAATTTCACAAGCGTTAATGAATGCTATTGATAGAGATTGTAAAAGTGGTTGGGGTGCATTTGTTCATGTTATGTATGTTTTCATGATTTCGTAATTGGATTTTTGCAAAATTAAAGAGATTTATTTATTATTAATTAATTGATTATTATATAGAACACCTGAAAAAGTTATAACTCGTACACTTAAGACTCGTATGGTATGTATAATAACTATTCATTATGATTTTCAAAATATATTTTTTTAAAAAATAATCATTATTAATTTGCTAAATTTTTATATTTGTTTGTTAGGATTAATTATCATTCTTGTTGTTGCTATTAACAATATACTATCATAAATATTTAAAATTTGTAAGACTATTTTTATCAATAATAATAAAAATAATGAATGGGTTAATAGAAAATATTTCAATGATAGTAATACAAAAAATTATTATTATTATTACTATCACCTATATAAATTCTATCACATTAATTTTCTACTAATATTGTAGGAATATTAGATGAATTTAATTACTGGAATGTTCCAAATATACAATAAAAAAAATTATTGTTCTTGATATAATATATAAATCATCAGATTCATTCAACTAGTTATTAAATTATGAAATTAAATGTATGCCATCTTATAATAATCTTTATCAACACATCTTACAACTCCCTCTTTCTGAATCTTATATCGTAGACAGGGTTTGTTTGAATGTGTTTTCTAAATCAATTTCGTTTTATTGTTCAACCAAAGTACAAGAAACAATTCACCAATTAAAACATTAGTAAATTAAATTAAAAAACCCAACTAACTAAATTAATTGATAAATTATCCTAAAATACATAAGTATAATCCCGTGTTCTTTTAATGGTAATCTGGGGCTAGGAATAATAAAATTTAATTATTTAGGATATTCATTACTAATATTGTTGTTATTATTATAGATTATTTATTATAAGTCATATTCAAACCTTTTAATTACTAATAATAAATTAAATGATAATAATCTGCAATGATAATATAATCTCTTTTACCTTCAATTCATATCTAGAAAGCCTTCTTTGGATGCAATATCACACATTAAAATTGTTGCATTTGCATTTTGCTAAAGAATTAGCACAAAGCACAAAAATTCATTTTGTTTTTTTTTTTTTTTTAAGAAAAAATTTAAAAAATCCTACAAGAAAAAATCTCAATACATTTGGATCTTATAAATGATTGGATATTAAATTCACATATAGACAAACAAATGATACAAAAAATACCATTAAATTATTTATAATAAATCCAAGTCTTTCTTGGGATGTTGTATTCCATATTGAAATCTTTACAATTATCAAATAAATAAATAATATAAATAATGCAAAAATTTATAACCAATCCAGATCCAAATCATCATGAACTTATAGATGAAAGAAGTGCCAATTGTGGTGGATGCATTTATATACATATATACATATATATATATACAGTACACACACACATTTTAGGATCTCCAATATTTACCTGATGGATAATAAAAAAAAATATTTCGACGACGACAGGACTTGAACCTGTGCGGGCAGAGCCCATGTGATTTCTAGTCACACTCCTTAACCACTCGGACACGTCGTCAGAGATCAAACATTATTCAAAATAAAACTTTCTAATTAAATCTTATCAATATTAATATATTGTAATATTTGTATCACTGCCAAAATCAAAATAAATTAACATCAATTGGATTTTCTGAGGCAGTTTTTGTCATCATCAAAAAAATTTTTTCGTCAATTTTAACCCAAAACAAAAATCACCACATGAATTAGTAAAAAATGTTAAGATACAATTAATAAATTGGATGGTCTGGATAAAAAAGATACATTTGTAAATTCGATAAGTTGGTTTTGGTACAACTCGGCCGAACTTTTCTTTAATATTAATATTTAAAAAAATTCGACAAGTCAGTCAATCTATATAAAGTCGCGATAAGTGCCAAGTCGGTCAACCCTAGCCTCGAGTATAATACTATAAGCCAGTTTCACGTGATACATTACACACATGATTAAGTTTTCGAATTTTGATTGGTAGTTAGTATAGTGCAGGACATCTATAACGGTCAATGATTATCACATGATTTTAAAAGCTTATAACTCCTTATTAAAAAAATTAAAAAAAAAAATAAACCGATAAAATTAAAGCTAAAGACCTAAGCTTCATTTCCATCGGTTTACTTTTTCATTTTATTAGAAAAGTTTTGAGTTATAAGGCTTGAAAGTTAGAACATTTTATATATGTCTATATGTAAATTGTAAAATTTCGGAATGATATTCCCTTGTGGTTTCCTAAAAGGTTGATGATCGGCTTAAAAATTTTCCGTGATACAGACAATCTTTCCAATAAAAGGAATATGATTACTTAAATTAGAAAGATCTTCTAAAATTTTAAGTTTCGGACTATTGACCATTATAGATGTCCTGCACTGTACTATTTGATAATGCAACCAAATATATTTTAGCACAAATTGGGCTTAATGTTTGTAAGATTATTTTAAATTTAGAATAGAACCTTCTATCAGTAATCTCATCAACAGTTGGGCTAACTGCTTTGTCTTATATCAAAATTTTTAATTTTCCCATTTCTGATAACTTTATTGGTAAACATTTTTCTTGTAATTACAATAGAACCTCCTAATAAATATTTATCCTTTTTTTTTTTTGAAAATTCTGGCCGCTACAATAAATTATTAATTAACAATTTTCTCTAGAGGAATATCAACCTTCAATGATTGCAATGTTAATTTTTAGCCAATCATATTTTTTTCTACAAATTTAGGAATTTTTCGTGTAACTGGATGACAGATGACAGTGTTGTGCCATTTATGCTTCCAATAAAATTTCATTGGAGCACTATAATAAATTCCAATTGGAATTGGAACATTCCAAATGTGGTTCCAATGAAGTTAACCAATGAAATTTCAATTACAGAGTCACACGCACGAATTTTATTGGTCAATATCAATTGAAGATCTACATTGGAACATTCCAATAGCGTTACAAGTTATCATCACACAAGATATTTATCAAGATATTTTTAAAAAAATGTCCACTTCTTTTGCAAGTACTCCTGCTAATCTCTTGGTCAAAACAGTTGGTGATTGGAGCTCAACGATGCTAGAGATTTTTTGAAGAGTCTTCTCACATCGACAATGAAATCGAGACAATCGAGAAGAACGAGGCATTACCACACTGACAAAACATCACTGTCCAATATGTAAGGCAACTCCTTGTACACCATATTGTAAAAAACATCAAACTGTTTGTAAAAACTGAGGTATGTCTGGGTCGCAAGAGAAAAGAGAATTTGAAGATAAAAGGAAAAAATATTTATTGCTTAGAAATGTAATTAAAGTATTAAATGATTGATTACAGTACAACATATCAATTATCATATCAATGTATCAAAGAATTTTAGGCGATCCTCATATATTTAACTATAGCATCAAGATTTTCAAGAAATTCTAAAAATCCATCAGCCTCTAAATATATACTTTACTTTTAAATTCATACATATTGTCTATTATGTCTACAAATTCTGGATCCTTGTCATTAATTTGTTCTCGGAAAACTTCTGAAGACTTTCCTTAGTTTCTTCTTCTATGGTACTTGCAAATGGATTGCCTGTAGTCCATACTGGATACTCGCAAAAAAATTCAATAGATAAGCACTTGAAGATTTCCAATCAATAAATAACATATTGTAATCTTTGTGCCATCCACTTAGTCTTAGGGATAGGTTGAGAAAGTTTGTTATGGCCTTCAATTTTCTAAGTGTGGTTTTCCAAACTTCTTAGTTTTAGGTTCTCTATTATTATTGAATGAAGATTATCATGCAAGTACAAATTTTTCTTTAGAAAAAAATTTAGGATTTAGGTAACTAACATTCCATATACTGAATCTTTGAAATATTTTGCTTAAACAATATTAATTTCATAATGTAACTTTACAAACCTATTGATTCACGATTAGAAGTGAAGAATGATACGATTATTACTAAAAAAGAGTTATTAAAATTGCCATTTATCTATCATTTTTTAATTTTAAAATTATAAAAAGTCACATGGTTCCAAGTCAAATTAAACTTAGTCCTGATTATACATGTTATCAAAATTAATTTGGCTTCGACTCAATTCCCAATTTTTAATTGCGTCTGACTCAATTATTTATATGTTTTTCATATGACTCAATTAATTGCGTCAAAAAGTCACCTGATTGAGTCAAATGATCTATTTCTACCACATGTATAGTCCTGATGGATTCTTTAGTTTAAATTAAAAATTCTGAAATCCATTCTCTTTTCCTGTAAAAACAGGTTCCTATATTTTATTTCTTTTTTGATTGTTGCCATGACATAATCGTAGCATTATCAAATGGGCCATGATTAATGTTTAAATTCCTTTATTAAAAAAAGTCAATTGCCATTATAACTGGTTACTAAAATCTAGAACCCTGAAATTTTTATGTAAATTATTATTATTATTATTATTATTATTATTATAATGCTCCATATAATATATACTTAAGGTATATATTTTTACAAATAAAAAATTATAAAATTTAAAACCATACATAATCAATTGTAAAATTCTATTAGTTCTGAAAATAGTTCCTAATCCTAATGTGAATCTAATTCATAATATTATGTTCGTATCAAATAATTTGTGTTGTAGGTAATAATAGTAGTAGTGATAAGACGGTATTGATTGTGTTTTCATCAATTACCATGTTAAAGATTTTCCGATATTCTAATGTCAATGGATGATGATGATGACGATGAGTATGAGGATGAGGGTGACAAAGACGATGACAAAGACGATGAGGATGACGATGAGGATGAGGATGACGATGAGGATGAAGATGAAGATGAAGATGATGACAAATACGATGAAGATGAAGATGATGACAAATACGATGAAGATGAAGATGATGAAAAATACGATGAAGATGAAGATGAGGATGAGGATGAGGATGAGGATGAGGATGACAAATACGATGAAGATGAAGATGAGGATGACAAATACGATGAGGATGAGGATGAGGATGACAAAGACGATGATGACATAGACGATGAAGATGAAGACGACAATGATGATGAGGACGAAAATGGAGATGTGGATGTTGATGAGGGTGAGGATGAATATGGGGATGAAAATGATGATAACAACATTGACAACGATAATGGAACTGATGGTGACGACGATGATGATGAATTAATGGACGTAGAAACAGCAACATTACTAGTAGAAAGAATAGTGAAATCTTTACAATTATTTTTATGTCGCTTAACAAGTTTACTACTGTTTTCTTGATTTGTTTCGTCATCATTATCATAGTCTATTAGCCTTTTTATACTATTTTTACTGATGATGCCAGCAACAACATTATCACCACTACTACCACCACCATTGTTATTATTAACTGCAACATTTTCTCGATCGTTTTGGACCGGATTATTGCCTAACAATTCCTTCTCCTTTTTCTCTTTTATATTATTATTGTTGTTGTTATTGTGACCTCTTATTTTTTTAATACCATCATTATTAACATTATTATTAATTTTAGCAGAAGTTGTAGTGGCGGTGGTGGTACCTGATAACAAATATTCCAATGCTTGCTTTATAGCTCTGACCAAATGATTTTTCTTTTTGATTTGTTTTATTTGATCATTTGCTTCTTTTTTTGTGAATATTTTAAGATTTTTCTCATTAATCCATCCACTATTATTATAATTATTGATAAATAAATTAATTAATTATATTTGAAATTTGGGAATTTATTATCATTACAATAGATATATAAATGAAACGTACTAGTTTATTGAGCCAAAGAATTTAATGCAATCAAAATCATGCCTCTTTGGCCTCTTTTTAAGCAAAATCTCGGGTAAATCCTCATCATTTACGATCTGTATTACGCATATGTGTTGATTGTCTGTTACTTACTATACATGATTTTTTTTTGGATAAAGATGATTTAAAACTTACCAAACCAGGCCACCAAAGGAATTCTTTTAATTTAACGAAAACAATGGTACCTACTTCAAATGACATTTTTTTAAAAAAAAACTATTCATATATATACAGAATGAATAACGCACTAATTCGAATGGAATATTAAAACTAAATTGAAAAAATATTTAAAGATTAAAATGAAGTAGTACGCGTAAAATATTAATAATCTGTCATTTTTTGGTACTACCATGCATGATTATTTTGATTTTTTTCAAGTCTTAAAAAATTCTTTTTATTTGGATGATAAAATCTTTTTGTTAAAATTTTATATTAAAAATATGTAGGTGTGGAATTAAAGATTTTATGTGGTGATTTTATGTGAAGGTAAAAAAATATTAATTGTATTGTATTGTATGATGAGGACGGTGATGGTAATGACCTAAAGAAACCAAATCTCAAGAACCTATAAAAAATTTAATTAAACCTGCTCCTTGTAAGGCTGCAAAATCAAACGAAGATTCAAGATCGTATAAAAAATAAGATTATTATAATTTTTAATAGATAAATTATCATTAAAATCATTACTCATTAAAATTATTAATTATTAGACACGACAAACATGATTATTGAATTTCATCTTCAATAAGAACAAAAACAAAACAACATCAAACTTTCATTGCAAAACAAACAAAGAACTTCCAACTATTTTACCAATGCCGGGCTTGTTATGATCATAACGAAGCTAATTACAAATCATTGGAAATGATTTTTTGACACCATCGTTGTGTACACTCAAAAACACGTGCCAACAATTGATGTTTATCGACATTGCAACCATAAGGAAATATTTATATTTAATAAATTTGAGGATATATCTATCTTAAATTTTTAAATTTTTTATTAATTTATCTATTATTAATTATCAAAATCTGCAACTATGTGCACAAAAGGCCTAGATTTCTAATATTTGAAAATAAGAGGTCTTTAAGTAGAGAAAGGCATGCGAGGATGCAAAAAAAAGGGGGGATTCAAGCGAAGGTGATTAACTAGCATTGAAAAAAATCTGGATCGTATAATGTCGAAAAGAATTATGTTCATCTGCAATTTCAAACCTTTATAAGAAGTGAACACGGGGAGTAAAGTTTTATAACGAACCTTCAATCATTTTGGTTTTGTTGAATTAACGGACTTCAAGTATTGCAAGTGGTTTCGTTCGTTTGTTCATCCTTTCACATCGACATTTACAATTTAAAGATATCTGGATAAGGTCAATCGTATGTTTCCAAAGATTGCTCTTCTATAATTATGAAATATTTTCTAAAGCAAATTTCTGCTCGTTTTACTTGTTTTGATAGATTAAATAGGCGGAGTAAGCATTATCGAGAGAGAAATAACCATAAGAATGAGTTGATGATGAACGAATGCAGGAGATGATACAATAGAATTTAGTTGAATTATACCAACTAGAAAAGTTAATTAGCCAGTCTTCAATTATTCGCAACAATTAAACAACCAAAAAATCAAACATAAATCGTTTTATCGTTACCTTTATTGTCAAACTATTATACGAATGGAAAATTTATAACAAAAAGTCAAAATTCGTGAATTCATTTTTCTTTTGCAATAAAATCAAAGGCCTGGAAGAAAATTTTTATCAAATGTCTTTTTCCTCAATTTTAGAATCCACATATTTATTAATAATAATGGATTTAAATAATTAATACACAGCATATAATGAATAGTCACAAAATAAGGGGTATTCCAAAATATTAATAGATTTAGACAATAGCTCTATCAGAGGAAAAAAAAATATACAGTGTGTTTGTTGTACAAGATAAATTTTAATATTATATCAAAGGCAGTGAATACCCTTACTGTTATCAACGATACCACTTACTATTTGCGATATCACTACTATGAAACGATACCAATAACAATATTGCAATTGCTCGTACCAATAAACGAGTTACTCTAGATATTTAGTTCTCACAGAAAAAAGAACTCGCTAACACTATCAATTTTGTTTCATGAAACAGAAAAAAAATGAATGAAATTATAATTGCGCTCAGTAATGAATATGTCAAAGAATGGTTTCCATAAATGTATTAATATCCATCGTCCATACTCGTGTGACGATGGATTCCTTAGACAGTGCTCTTAAAGAACTAATTAAAACGAATGAATCATAGAGGAAAATGAGTACACAAAAGGCTCGAAGAATTTTTAAATGAGGAGGACACCAATTTTTATTAACAATCTAGAGAACAATTAACAATTAAAATTAGCAACATATAAATTTCAAATTACATATTCAAATATCCTTAATAACATACAGTACATGATGCATAAAATATTAATAATATTAGAACAAAGGATTTGAAATAAAGATAAATCATGGAAAAACATCGATTATAATCCATACAGAAGTAGTTGGTTCATCTTGTGATTTTTCTGGGGAAAGCTTGTGAAAAAGAATAATTGGAAGCATACGTGTGAACATTTGTACAACCAAGGATTTCAGGGTTCAAAATTGTTTAACATCACCATTATCTCACTTGTTATCTTTGTTAGTTAAATTATTTATTTGTAAAAAAAAAAAAAGCATTATAAATAATTTTATTATTTTTGATTTTTTAAACGAAAAAAAAATATATGTTGGAAGGATTTGTAGTTTGATTTTTTTTTCCTGAGAATGAATGTTCAGACACAAGATGAAGGATTATTTATATTGTTTTGACGCCAATCAAACAAAAACAAAAGATTTATTTAAATCACATAAGGTACATCTTGAATATAGTTTTCTTATTATTACGGTTAAGGATTAAAAACAACCATTAATTGATTGCTTTTCATAAAGAAAACAAATATTTATTATTATTGTACAGTCGTCGATGAACCGAATTAAAGTGCACATTTTTGTTTTTTTGTTTTGTTGCAGTATACCCCAATTAATTATATGTATGATGTAGTTATATTAGTATACTGATTGTTGTGTTATGTTGGTATTTTAATAAATTACCATACAAAGTAATTAAAATTAATTGATGAATTATTTGTGTGCCACACTATGGCTTTTTGGAAAATAAAACCCCCAATTTTAACGATAAAATTAAAAGAGCAATTAACGCTAATGGATATATGAGGATATGGGTAGTGACAAGCATAATGATTATAATAAAGGAATTTTTATACTAATACTAACGTGTTTAGCTCGGAAAAATTTTAAATAAAGTAAAAACGGTGTTGCTTTCTTTAATACCATTATAAAAATATTATGCGTGGAATTAACATTTTTCGCCCCATATGTTTAAGTGTGATACAAACTGTTGAAAAGTGGCAGTGTTCGATTATGTGTATAGAGAGTGTGTGAAAGAAAGAGAAGATTAAAAAAAATCGAAAAATCAAGTTTTTTTTTTGGTTTTCTCTATCATTGAACTAGCTTAACCAAATATATTCACGATAATAAAAAAACATTATTAAATATTATGTATTTACACATAAGCATGCATAATGCTAAAATTAATTGTTTTTCAGCGCATCATTTATTGTTTGGTCACGTGATATTTTGAATTTTAAATTGAACCGAATATGGAAATTTGAACAAATACGAAAAAGAAGCGACGATGATCTTTTTAAAAAGATTAGGGTTTGAAGTTTTTTTTAGGAATATTTATTTATTTTTAAAGATTTTGTATGAAAAATTAGCCTCGCCCAAATCTAAAATCGAGTCTTAATATTTTAGTTGATTGCCATTACCAAATTGAAAAATAATTAATTAATAATAATTACTTTTTAAAAAAAAAAAAACTTTAATTAATTGCAACTTCCTAATTGACATCCAACCTAATTAATACTCTCAAACCAAATGGAACAATCATTCTACTACAATTCATCCGCCCACCGATTACTACTTATAATAACCATTATGCTTCGTTATTTGTTTATTCTTCTGGATGATCTTTTCTTTGTGTATGAAAACAACGAAAACAATAACGACAATCGTGAATTTTTTATTTTTGATTAGTGTTTAACCAAATTATATGGTAATGATGTATTATTCGTTTATTATTTATTATTTTATTTATTATTTATTATATAAAAAAAAAGAAAAAAAAAAAAAAAGTAAAATAGTAATTCCATTTTTTTTTTTTTTTTGGTTTTTTTTTCTTATTAAAGAAAATTGTTTTGAATGAAAACGACAAATTTGGATATATTTATATTTATATTTATTTATTAACACTTTTCCGAACGAACAAGATACTCGGATAGAAACGATGATGAAATAAAGAATAATTTAGTCAAAAAGTTAAAATAATTATTAAAGTTAGAATAATAATTAAATTGGGATAATATTTAATTAAAAAAAAAAAAAAATCAATTTCTCAATTTCATTTTCATTTATAAACATATCCTAATTAAGAAACTGTATATATATATATAACCAAATTAATAAATAAATATAATAGATAATATAACAATTGTATGATATCAAAAGTATAAATAAATAAATAATTTTAAGTAATTTGTACTTTATTTGGACGTTTTTTTTAAATTGTATATGAAAAAATCATTTATGATGATGGCGTTAATTAATTGTATATATATATATATATATATATATATACACACATATATATACAACTGATTTACCCCGGACGATGATGACTACTGATTGATTGATTGACTTTTAAATTGACTTTTATTGATATAGACTTTTTGAATTTTACTTTTTTTTTACTCTTTGATTCAGCCATATGCTCGATAAGAAGTCTATTATTCTTCTAGTTATCACATAAATATATAACAGATATCACACATATGACACACTTGTCTCCATGCAGGTTCTCACACACACACATACATACACACACACAATGAAAATTTTAACTTTTAGAGAATAGTTTAAAATTAGTAATAAATAAATAAAAAACATTATAATTTAACGTGATACAATTTAATTATATTTAAACTTTTTTTTTTTTTCCTAAAATTCCTAACAAAATAATAAATGATTTCAAATGTCAAAAAAAACCTATTTAACTTTGTTTTTCGTCGTACTATATATATTAACATCCTTTATAACTACAATTACGAAAATAATTATCATTGATAAATTTATTCCATGCGATTATTTCGGAGTTTTGTTATAAATATTTTCCAAAACTGCTTTGGTTTTTATTTATAAAATGAAAAAAACGTAATAGGATTGCTAAATAATTCCTAGATTTTGTTTGTGTACTACTACAACACATCTAAATTTTGAAATTTTTAATCTGACTTTTTAATAATATTAATTAATTTCACGCAGTGTGTGATAATTAAAAATTCCAATTAAATCTATTTTTTCCTATTTTATTCTGTTACAATTTAAAAAAATATAATAAATAAAATTATTTTTTTTTTTCAAGAGTAATTTTCAAATCAAAAAAAAATCATTTTTCCTCTTTTTTAAGATTTTTTTTCTTTTTTCCTAAAAAAAAATTATTTATTATTCTCATTGTTTTCTGGTTATTATCATAATAACACTTCTTTCTTCTTCTAACAATTATTATTTATTTTATTCCTAATAACTACTAAAAACGATTGTAGGATTCTTTCTATTTTTAATTTTCTCTCTATTGTGTGTGTGCGTTTACTTTATATCTAATTACAAAAAACCTGGTTCACAATTGCTCGTATACTATATATATATATATATATATATATATATATACATATTATATATATTCTCTTTACAAAAACTACTTTCTTCTTGGTTTATCGTCTACAATAAAGCACTTTGGTAGTCCTTCTTCATCCATCTCTTTCTTCTTCTAGCATTCCTCAAGTTTAAAGCAAATGTAAGTAAAACTTTTTAAAAATTTACATACATACATACATTCATACACACACACATATATATATAGATAGATAATAGATATAGTACCACATATGTAAATATATAATATCTATTATATTTTTGCACGTACATACCATCTAACGATTATTTATATTTTTATTAGCTGACAAAAGAAAACCGAAATTAAAAAATGTCTGCATTACTCGATCAATCTTCTTCATCGTCATCTTCTCCCGCTATTGCTTCCTCATCTATTATTATAAATAACAACGATCCAATTGATAATAATAATAATATCAGCCAAGAATCTTCTACCAATAATAACAACATATCTTCAATATTCTCTTTATTAAATCATCACGAACAATCCAACAACAACAACAAGAATGTTACAGATGATGTAAATGTTTCAAGCGATTCTTCTAATAATCAAACTAGCAATGTTGTTAGTGACATCACCACATCTGATAATTCAACAGCCAATTCTTCTTCTCAATCATCATCAACATCTTCTCAAGAAAACCATCATAATGGTCACTGGAGACGTTATTCTGAACCAAGCTTATCGTCATCATCTATTATTTCTGATGACGTCATAGCCGCCAACACCACTAACACCACCACAACTATCACTAAAACAAGATCGACGTCTTTCTCTATACCATCTTCTAATCGTAGATCGTCGTCTTTAATGAATAACAACCATAACAATCATTACAGTAACGTCAATAACAGTAACAATAGTAATAATAGTGGCAGCAATAGTGGTGATATGATTACTCCACCTTTAACTCCTGGTTTTATTTCTCCAACAAAAACTCATTTTCAAATATCTTCTAATAATAACAATGATTATCAATATCTTCAACAATATAATTATAATAATTCTCACCAATTTGTTCCTCAACATCAAAGCAAAAGATCAAAATCAAAATTATCATCTTATTCTAACAACAACAACAACAACAACAACAACAACAACAACAACAACAACAACAACAACAACAACAACAACAACAACAACAATAACAACAACAGCAACAACAACAACAACAATAACACTGCTTACACTTCTAACAACCAGAAGAGCCATGACAACAATCAAAATAATAATCAATCATCACTTGAATCTGCTACTGCTATCGACGTTACCCCATCTACCGATCTTACATCACCTATCGATGTTACTTCACCTTCTAATACTGCTGCTGTTGACGATAATGGTCAACAATCGTCACAAAAAGTCAAACGTAAACGTATCACTCAAGATCAATTAATTGACCTTATGTCCGTATTTGAAAAAACTGACACTCCTAGTTATGATGTCCGTGAAAAATTGGCCAAGAAATTAAAAATGACAAACAGAGAAGTTCAGGTAATATATCGATTGATTGATATATATATGTGTGTGTGTGTGCGTGATTAATTATAATAATTGTAGCAGTTAATAATCAGTGGTTTTTATTTTTTTTACAATTAAATTTTCATATATAGGTGTGGTTCCAGAATAGACGTGCAAAAGCTAATCGTGCAAAAGCAAATGAACATAATGCTTCTCAACAACATCATCGTTTCTTACATCATCATTCGGTTACTGCTACTCATCATACTGCTAACGGTCATCATGGTCACCATCATGCTTCTTCTGCTTCTTCATCTTCCTTGAGTTCTTCTGTTGTAAATCCTGGAAATTATACCTTCATACATATGTTTACAAACGGCTCAAATGCTTCTTCAAATGGTGCTTGTGGTTTAAAGGGAGGTCGTAATAATCGTCGACATTCTTACGCACACCCTCCCTCCTCCTCACATTCACCTTCTGTCACATCATCACATAATAAAATAACTACTCAACATAATCATAATCGTACTAGACCAAGAGCATCAACTGTTTCTGGCGCGACACCTACCCATAACAACTTTAATAACATTATTAATGTTAATAATTATCATCATAACTATCTTCATAATCGTCATCATAATGCCTACATATCACCGTCACATTACAGCAGTGGCAACAATAACAATTCATTAAATCAAAGAATGTTGTATCCATTACCACCCCTTAAAATAAATAATGAAAATGGTGACGATGAAGATGAAGATGAAGATGGTGGATCTTATACAACTATTCCTCATCTATCGCCACCATCTTCATCTACCTCTCCCATCACTCCAACATCTCCAATTCATCTACCATCAATCAAATCATTAATGCCTTCCTCTAATAAAAATACAAAAATAACTAGTCCTTCGACCAGTGAACAATCAGCGATAGATTTACTTGCTTCGGCAGCTGAATTCATACTGACTGAAGAAAAAGAAAAAGAAGAAAGAGAAAGAGAACGACAAAATGCTGCCAAAAATAAATGGAGGCCTTGGTTGATATAATAATAATAGACAAAGTTGGTTGGTGCGGTGATGTTGTGTGTGGGTTGTGGCGATAATGATGAAATAGCGGAAGCAGATGTATATATATATATATATATGTTAATTACTTGACGTTTTTGATTTATCTAAATTCAAAATCAAAAAAAAACATTTTAAGATTTTTCAAATTAACAATTATATTCTTTTTGTTGTTTGGACAATTGGTAATTAAAAAAAAAATTTTTTTTTTTTCTTGCAATATATATTTAGCATTTAAAAAATTTCCTTTGTATTATTAAAAAAAAAACTTCATTTCTCTTTTTTCTCTTTCAAAAATTCAAAAATCCAAATTTTATAAATAAATAAATATATATATATATAATATATACATATATATATATATTTATTTATTTATTTATTTGTTCTTCTTTTTTCCACTCTTTTTTCTGTATATTTTTTTTTTGTTTTTTATTTAATTTTAGAATTTATATTGTACTATATTATTGCACTTACTATTCACCCAACACCACCATTACTCTTATTACGCTTTTTTTTTTTTAGAGAATTTTTATTTATATTTTTTATTTCTGTCAATATCAACAAAATTTATTAATAATAAATTAAAGACAAAAGAAAAAAAAGGAAGGAAACAAGAAGAAAGAAAGAAAATGGTTATTTTTTTGTAAAAATCTTTTTTTTTAAAAAAGTATATATTTATTTATTTGTTTGTCTTTTTTTTTTATTTGTAAATATTTTATTATTATTTTGTGATTTTATTTTTTTGTTTATTATTTATCTTGCAGTTTATTTATTTTTATATACATCTATATTAAAAATAAAATTTGTATATTTTTTTTTTACTACTTTTTTTTATTTATTTGTATTTTTTTTTTTTGCAAGAATGATTTATCAAATTAAAAAAAAACTAAAACAATAAAATAATAATAAAATTTTTTTGCTTTTGCATACTAATTTTATCTAATAAATTAAATAATTTTATATATCAATAAAATCTCTAATAAATAAGCAAATTTTATATATATCAATAAAATCTATAATAAATTACGTTATATAGCTAATCAAAACGACCAACAATAACATTAATTAAGATCAAACCAACCAACCATCATCTCATTTCCGTACTATAATTGGTGCATTAGCTTGTAACCATTTCCTTGCCTCAACTAAATCTTCATTTTCAATCTCAACAGCCTTGACACAAAACTCAATTGGATACTTTTCATAACATTCTCCGCCACCATCTCCATTTGCTAAATCTTTACCTTTATACAAAATGTCAGCAAGGAAACGTCTACGAGTTGTTAATTCATCAACACATAAATAAATTGGTGTCGTTTGTGATAATTGAATTTGTTGAAGATGTGGTAAGATTGTTGATGCGGCTGTGTTTGGATCTTTTTTAATTGAATTACCCGTTGCACAATACTATATAAAATAATGAATACGAATTAATAATGGATTAAACATAAAAGGTATATTATCTTGATAAATATAAGATATTTTACCATGTTTGTGCACCAACTATTCCCACAACCAACTGTCAATTGTTGATGATATTTTCTACCAAGTCTAGTATACAACATTCTACCAGTCGGGTCTGCAGTTGGAGACCAAAAAGGTCCGAAACATGTTGAACACAACTTAAGAATGTTATTGGCTGCTGGTTTTATACAATTTTCATTTCGACAAAGTTTCGGCAACTTTCGATTTTGTTTCTCAATCTCATGCATATTAGCATGAGCTCTCACATTTCTCAATGTGACCGATTCTTCGCATTTCACACATTTAATCGTCCGGGCGCCACAATATGACTCGTGTACTGTCAATCCCTCGAGCAGATCTTGTGGATTGGTCGACGGTTCATCTTGTTTCACCAGGTTGCGACAAAATTTACATGTAATCAATCGATCTGGACACGTGGTTCTTTTATGTCTTGCTAGATCTTGAAGTGATTCTGACTCATATTTACATGAACATTTGCGTAGTGTGTGAAATATAAGCTCATGCTTATCTTTTTCTAAAAGATCACCATACTAAATAAAATAGAGAAAAACGTTTAATCTATTTTTTTCTTGGAAATATAATTATGATGATTATTAGAATAACGATTTTTTTTTATTACTATTATTACCTTATCACATTTATCACAATGCCAATGTTGTTTCTCTTCACCTTTCTTCATTACTTTTCCACATAAATTACATTTTGTATTATTTCTTTCACAAAAGTTAGTATGCAACATTACAGTTTGTTGGGGTATCCATTGATCGCAATTCTTACATTGAAATTTATTTATATTATCATTTATTTCTGTCGATGGCGTTGTTGGCGTTGTTGTCGTTGTTGTTTTTGGGTCAAGAAGTGTTACCATTAATTCATACGATGTTGTAGATTCACTAAATCCATAAACTCCTATATATAATTTATCATTAATAGAATATTCATGGTTTGTTGGTGGAATTATTATGGTTTTTTTATTCGTTGTTGTTGTTGCTGTTGACGATGGCGATGAAAAATCTGACCATAAATGATCATTTATCTTTGGATTTCGTTCATTAGATACGATAAGATCTTTATTTTTGGTAAAATAAAAAATTTTACAATTTTATTATAAATCAAATAAATCAAATATAAAAAACATATATATATCTTTGTTACCTGCATCACCATCATTATATATTAATTCTATATTTAATCCATATGATTTATCATTTAAGTTTAAAAACCAATATTCGTAATCTTGTGGAGATACGTTTCCGCCATAAGGTTTACCAATAGCCGTTATTTCTTTTTCTATTGATTTCTTTTTCTTATTATCTAATTTTTGTAAATCTTCTATAAATGGTATTATATCTACTTCTAAATCTGTATCAACTATTTGAACTGCGTCTTCTGGTTTTAAAGAATCGACCAAAAACTGATATGAATTATCTGCTTGCTTTATAGTAAGTATTTCTCCTGTGGTCAATGTTGTATAATATGATCTCAAATATGCTTCAAATGCAGCTCTAATATAAAATATAAAAATGTTATTGTTAATAATATTATTATTTTTTTTAAAAAATTCTTTTTTTTTTTTTTTTCCACAAAAAGCAAAAAAAAACCTATAATCCATTATATCTTTATAATCCATAGTCATGGGGCGAAACCGTGCCCAAGTTCCTTTTGGCAATTCCTTAAGTCTAATAGTTACTTCTTCACCTTCTTTAAGTGAAAGCGAATCATACATCCATGGTGGTAAATAAGCTTTTTCATCTGCCGAATTAAACTCTTTAACACCACCATGAGTTATTAAACGCGTTTTTGGATTAAAAATTTGGAAAACGATTGGATATGGTAGATGGGTATTTGAAAAATCGCTATCGTCTCTGTCGTGAGTTGCAATTGCAAAACCATCACTTTTACTACCACTTCCTGCACGTAATATTTCTTCAAGAACAAATGGTGGCAATAACAATTTGTCACCTTCCAAATGCGAAAGAATTGGCCCAGTGAATAAATTTCTCGAGTACGAAATCATTTTAAAATAAAAAATCAAAAAAAATTTACTTTTTCAAATTTGATCTCAGTAAAATGAAAGAACTTATATAAAAAACGCATTATTACCGATATAGTAATACTAATAGTAATTACGTATATAGTACGCAAAAAAGTGACAAGGTAATTAATTTCAGGGTTTAAAATTGTTTAATATCACAACTGTGCTACTAATATGAAATAAATGCTCATAACTTTCAATAACTTTATAAAAAAAGATTTACTTTCAACAATAAACTTTTTTTGCAGGTTGTTGGTTGGGTTTCTTATTTCATTATAGAATTTTTTTCCACAAAGAAATTAGGAAGTTTTGGGCAAGCGATGGAAATAAATTTCAGAGCCATGAGATTTAGCTATCAACAGCATATGGATAAACATAATAATCACAAAAAAAACCAAAAATACTAGAGATTTATAATGAATGATGATCCTCATAATTTACTAATTTTTGAACCCTGAATACAATATACACGTAATGGTAATACTAATACGTAATTTTTTTTCAGAGAACACAAAAAATTCATTTGGTTCTCAATTAATATAATTAATATCCTGAATAGGAATTCTATATCTTTTACCAAAAGTCTTTTCTGGAGATACGTTCACTTCTGATTAAAGGAAAAAACCTGGGTAAAAACAGTGTCCTAGGACAAAATCGATCTTTGGTATCAAACTTGCTGTCAAAATCCTTAGATAGTCAAAAAAGATACTATTTATTAAATATCAAATTATCACATGCTTTATCTTGTCAAGTAGGATATCAAAAGTTTATGCTACCCAACTTGCCATTAAATAAGCACCAAAAGCATGAAAAACATGAGTGATGAACAAATGTCTTGATTGCGCTTTAGGAAGCTAAAAAGATGCTTGTTATGCTAGAATTGATTCTACTACAATCGATTTATTATGACAAAGTATGTAACAAAATTGGTAATAGCACAAAATTTGGTGCCCTTTGATAACATGTCTGAAATTTTGGTACCACTTGCTCAAGAGACAAGCGAATCTTGGTGCCATTACGTAAAAGAAGAGCCGAGTTTTGATACACATACATCAGGAGACAAGCCGAATTTTGAAAGCCACACGGTCAAGAGAAGAGTCAAAAATACCTGGCATTTTTTTCAGGCAGGAGCGAGCCGAATTTTTAGGAATCGGCACAAAGATGACGATTGAAATTATACCACTTCATGACATACCTCTTCCCAATATGAACCATAAATTGAAGCAGTATGTTCACTACAAGAGGAACAAGGAGTCCTTTTTAGTCTTCCAATGATCCCTTCACCCCTTAGGGCTCATGCAAGATTTAGAGCAGGCAAAGCCGTCATTTTTAAAGAAAGAGGCAACGGTATTCGTTCACCAAACATTTTAATTTAATCGAATAAAATTAAAACTTAAAGAAAGTTTGCAATCAATGAATGTATAACACATTCATACACCTTGATTCATACTTGTGGCAGATGTGTTAAAACATTTCTCAAAAAATGGAAGCTTTCTCGTCACGAAATAGACAATATCTTCCACGTCCTCTTTGAAATCCTGCACCTGCACAACTGCCAATCCCATTGCCTGGACCCCCGTTTGGAATTGAGACAAACCAAAATTCTGATCAATTGCCCCAAAATCAGGATTCCAATCCCAAATCAGTTCTGAGAATAGGCCAATTTTATAGGCGTCATTTCAAGATAGTATTCTTGAATTGATATATCCAAATTTAAAAAAGAAATTAGAAAATTTTGAGAATTTGCATCAAGAATGTTGTAATTCAGATGAAGCAATTTTATATAGAGTTAAAAACTGTAGTAAGAAGGATAAAAGAGTTATATAGCCCAACTAGATGGCAGACACTATATCATATTCAACACCTTTGTTTTAATTCCACGACGCTTTTAACACCCAATTTCCAGAAATATTGGTATATTAGATTTATGATCACAAAATTTTTATTTTATTTGCACAATGCATAATCAGATGTTCCAATTATTAGTTATCATTTTTTGGCTTGATAGTCGGTCATGCTCAGCTAGGGAAGAGCAAAAGCTTTTGACATCTGACATCACTCTTCCAGACCAGCTACTTCCCAACATTCAGCTCGAACATTTTTTTAGAATTAAAAATATCAGTATGATGAATTATAACAGTTTATGTAAAGGCAATTAATAAATAGTAGCGGATCAATTGATTGATAACAGAATCCAAAACTTTCCTAATCTAAAATGAAAAACTTATCGGTTCAAGTTCTATTGATCCTGAACTATATTGTGGAATCAATGTAAAAAATTAGTGGTGACAAACATCTAAAACAATAAATGATATAGTGTTGGAATGA
The DNA here is from genome assembly GCA_958430865.1 of Entrophospora sp. SA101. Taxonomy (NCBI): domain Eukaryota; kingdom Fungi; phylum Glomeromycota; class Glomeromycetes; order Entrophosporales; family Entrophosporaceae; genus Entrophospora; species Entrophospora sp. SA101. The sequence continues at coordinate 58,329 of CAUDNR010000802.1, forward strand.
AAACACAATTTATCGAAACTTCATTGAGAATTTCTGAAGCAAAAGTCTTAGGGTTTGAGATAAAAGAAATTGTTCAAGAATTGTTATTAAACACAGAATCCAGCCCATATATAATTCAAGTTGAAAAAATGTTGAATTATTTGTTTACGGTCTAGGTGTTTCAAATAATAATGAATTTTGTGGAGTTGGGAATGGTTATATATCTTGTTTTAACCATGCTTTCAAAAGTAAAATGGTGTACATTTGTTCAAAAAATAATTGATGTAGTTGATATGGTTTGAAAATTCATTGCAGTCCAAATAATGCTGGAAAGAATTAGGAATTTTAAGGAAAAAAAAATCGCTGGTTTTATATAATGATACAACAAATGAAATCTCGGATTCTTGGTGCGTATGAGAAGATAAAAATTTAATAAATAAAATATTTTGTATCTTAAAAGAGTAACACAAGTGTATAAGATGTAAATAATAGATTTCGAACCAAGATTATCAAGTAGATCCGGTTTTTTAAATGCGTATCCATCTCATAATGAAGATAAAACTTTCTGGAGTTGTTTCAAGAAAAGCCTTGATGATAATAAATGAGGACCAGATGGAAAATAAAAGAATCTTATCCATTATTGCACAAGATTTTCCATAATAATATGAAAGATTACAAAAAAATTAGAAGTTTAAAATTATTATATTTTTATAAATGGGTTATTTACATAGAATTATAAAATCTCATTAGGTTTCACCTAATTCTATATCAGAAGCCAAAACATTCGCTCAAATTAATGGGAATGAAGGTAAGCCTTTAGAGAACCAAGATTACTGAATATGATAAAAGCGCAATTTGATGCTTTTTCCCTGATAAAGCTAATGTTTCTATGAGCCCATGTTGATTCTCGAAGTGGACTGCCAATTTTATACTTGCAGGATTACAAAAAAAATTTATGGGAAGCTTATTTAGAAATGCACCCATGGTAAATGTTTCTTTTTAATTTACAAGATGATAGGTACAAATATAGAGTGTACTCTGTTCAAATTATTGATATAATGTGTTTGAAGATTTTAATAAAGAAAGTTATGATAAAATATATAAACGAAATTTTGTCGGTATAATATAACAGGCAGCTAAAACATGATGAGCATATAGCAAATGGTGTGCAGTTTAGAGTTATGAGAAGTTTTGTTCTACTAATTTTATTCTTAAGCATATGTATTTTGAAAATAACCTATTTTTCAATGTTTTCATAATAAAATTCTTCATAGCTCTAAACTGCACCCCATCCACTATCTTTTTGGTAGCGATTTGAAAACGGATGTAAATTTTAGAAATTATGCTATATGCTGATCACAAAAAAAAATAACATAATAGCCTGAAGCAGATCGTCTAAACTTGATATATAATATTAATTAATTTTAAAAAAAAAAATTTGTAAGCATTCTCATATAACAGAAACTATAAAAATTACGTAATACATTTATATTAATATTACAGCAAGCATCATCGGCTGTGGAATTGTCATTTATACGCTGATTTTTTTTGACACTATTGCTATGCTCGTGTGACAATTGGTAATCTAAATTGGGTATGCCTTTTTTGTTTTTATAATCTTCGTGGAACATTAGTAATTTGAATCTCTAATTTTTTTTTATAACCTACAACAACTGTTATATCAACTTTATTGACTAATTAATGTCTTCTTCCTTTTAGCTACTTTCTTTTTTTTTCGCTTTTCTTGTCTTCTCCTACTTCAAAAATTCTCCATATAAATAAACTAAAAAAGTTTTTTTTTTGATGCTTTATAGTATACATAATTATAATAATTATAATAATTATTATCATCATTATCAAAAAAAAAATTATAATAAACATTATTGACGACGACAAATCAATCGAATGGCGTTCAAGTTCAATTGGCCAGATTTTACTACTGAATTTATAGAACAGGCAAAACAATTATTAACAACAGCTTTAAATAAAAGCAATAAACCAGCAAATATAGTGGATCATATAGTTGTAAAAGATTTAAACATGGGAACGAAGGTTGACATTCGATAAAATTGTCAGTTCAAAAAAAATTTAAAAATAAAATTTTTTAAAAAAAATTTATTAAAATTATTTAAACAGTAGTTAATCTTTATTATTATTATTATTATTATTATTATTATTATTATTATTATAAATTAATTAATTAGCCTCCTGAACTAGAGGTTATGGAGATTGGTGAATTGGCAGTAGATAAATTTAAAGGAATATTTAAGTTGATATATAGTGGTGATGCACATTTAACTTTACAAACTAAAGTACAGGTAATTAATTAATTAGCCAAAAATTAATATAAAAAATACACCTAATTATTATTTTCTCACAATTTTCTGAATTTATTTATTAATTGCTTCATTCTCTCCCCCTTTAAGGCAAATCCAATGAATAATAATAAATCAGATGTAAGCATATATACCAGACGTGGTATTCTTGCAGCAGATCAACCTCTTGTAGTGCCAATGTTACTACGACTAAGTAATTTGAAATTACGCGGGATATTTGTGTTGGTGGTAAGCAAACAAAAAGGAATTACATTAGCATTTAAAAGTGATCCTCTTGAAAAAATAGATGTTACATCAACTTTTGATAGTATATCAACTATACAAAGATTTTTACAAAATGAAATTGAGAAAAGATTAAGAACTATGTTTCAAGAAGATTTACCCTCTATCGTTCATCAATTATCTTTACAAAAATTGTTCAATTTTAAAAAGAATACTTAATAAATAATAATAATTATTATTATTAATTAATTAAGAAAAAAAACATTTAATTATAATTAATCATTTTAATGATTTTATATTATTATTGCATATTACATCATAATATATTTACTTTCCATTGCTCACAAAAATATTATTTATTTAGGTAATTTGTCTCTTTAAAAATAAAAATTATTAGCGATTATAATTCGTTCTCCATCCTACTTTTACACACTCATTAGCTTAGAATTGACTCACTTTTAATTATTTCACGGCATTTTATTATTCTATAACATATTAATATTAGAAATTTCATTTACGTATTACTCTAACATTAGATGAATACATGATCGATTCTTTTGTTTTTGAATTTCTAAATTTTGTTTCTTTTTTTTAGAAGAATCAAGAGATATTCATATATTTATCATACAATAAACCAATTAATATATGATCTAGTTATTTGATTGGTTATAGTTATGACGTTTAACTAGCTAAATCCTTCTGGCTGGAGGAGACTTCTTCCATTGTATCTTTATCAATATTGAGAGTGCGAGTAAATTTTTTCCAGTGTAGGACTGGTTTTGGTCTTGAACTTGGAGATTAGAGGCACCGGCGAAATTTTCATCACACTTTCCAAAAAGGTTGTCAATTCAATACGTTGCAGAATCCTACATGTTTGGTCTCAAAGTGAAGATTTTAGATTTTTTTCCTGCTAAAAAATTAACATATTGTCGATCAATAAGAACTAACTAGTCCATGAAAAAGAGAGATACCATTCTCGTTTTTGAATATAGTTTGTGGATACAGAATCTTTTATTTTTATTATAACAAAACCAAATTTTAAGTATTGAGTAATATATATGATCATGGTTTTTTCATCATTGGCATCGGTTCTCCCCAAAAACACTATAGTAACCAAAAATGGGAATAATAACACTCTTTTTCATGGGCTAGTTACATTTCAAAAATACGTATTTTAAAAGATTATATAAAAATGCATGCTTTGATAGTCCATGAAAAAAGAGTTTAATAGTTCACATTTGTTTCATAGATTAATTAACGTGTGAATTGTTGTCGTCCAATTAAATTTTTATTCATAAAATAATGTCACAAATAATAATAATGATAATAACTGATAATAATGGATAAAACTATCATTAACAACAATAATTCCAATTCAACATCTACAAAATCCAATTCAAATCAAGAAGAAATTAATGCAGCATTCTCAATTGGTAAAATACTTCCAATAGATACGAATTTGGTGGATGAATTGGAAAAGCAGGCACAAGGAATTTTTAAAGATGTTGAAACTATGTTTCAACATTTACAATCGCAAATGTTTGAGGTATTATTTTAATCGCTCATTTTTCAATAATTCTAATAAATATAAATATGAATATGAATATATTTTCGTTATGTGAATGGATTGAATTTTGTTTAGGCAACAGTTTTAACAAAATCATCTTTTGAAGTTTATGATCAAACAATAGTAAAACAAGGCGAGGCAATTGAAACAGCGATTGATAAAACTAAACAATTGATTGAGCTTTGTGTTGATCTAGATAAAGAATTCAATAGTAACGTCGTTGGCCTGTCAAGTAAAATGTAAGAGTGATTTGTTATCATTGATTTTATTTTTTATTATCTGAACATATAATAATATTTATTATTATATATTAATTAGTAAACATATTAAACAACAAGTTGATACACTTAATTCAATCATTGGTAAATAAATAAATAACAAAACAAAATAAAATGGTACAAAAGTTTAACATGTTTGGAAAATTTTATATTAGAGGCAATAGGCCAATTTTCATATTTATTTTACTTCTGTAACGAATATTGAGATCTTGGAGAATAAAATAATTCAAGGGTTAAAACAATCACTTGGTCTTCAAGACGCAGGAAATATAGCTCAACAAAGAGCCTGCGGTATGATGAAACCTTGATTGTTACCGACCGAGATGTTGATGGCAGTCATATCAAAGGCTATTGATCAATTTTTTTGATTGCTTTTATCCTTCTTTATGAAACTATCTAGGTTTCCTTTTGATTTCTATCACACCTTTGCCACAATCTCACGTACAAAAGACAACAAAAATTGATGAGAAAACATTGCAAAGAGATTCTCACTGTCTAAAAAACAAAAATTATTCTTGTTTACTATCAGATTATGACAACAAATATATCATACATAGTATACGGAATCGAATTTCTTGAATAACAAATGCCAAACAATCCACAACGAATATGTTTTTCAAAGCATCGTCTTGATGCAATAGAAATGGTAAAGCGTATTTGCACTAAAACCTCGATGGAAGTAAGGGAGTTGATTGATTTCTATGAAAAAGTTGAAATTTGGTTTGAAAAATGGGTTGCTTAAATAAAAAAAGTGTGAGGAAACACCTTCATCTAGAATGATTAATGATAATAATTTTGAATATACTTTGCTTGAATTTGATTCATTGTATGCATATATATACTGTATATATATTATTGAATGGATATCAGATATTTGACTGTTACTATGCCACTTTTGACTTGCAGTCATTCATTACTAATGACTAATCAACAACATCATCATAGGATTCTTATGGTAAAACAACGCTCCGATATAATTATTATCTAATCTCATTTCATTTTAAAAAACACCGTTCTTAAAATCATTTTTATCAAAGTAGCATTTTTAACCATAAAGCACGCCTTCGACAAAAATGACTTTGCTAGATACCGAAACTTCTATAATAACATCTGAAGATGAATTGATTTTGAGTAATAAAATATTCAAAATAAAATAAAATAAAACAAAGCAATGTTGTCAACCAATTGTTTTGGCTTTATGATTTTGGCACGTTGGTTCTAGATGTGCGGCAGAGTTTCCTTTCAACCAATTATTGCTGTCTTTATATCCAATACCCAACCTCGCATGAAAGGAATGAAAAAAAATCTTCCAAAAAGATTTGATCGGCAGTCTTCCTTTTTTAGATTGACTTTTAAATTGGAAGAAAAACAAAAGGATTACAACAAGAGGTATTGGTTTATTTATGCTTAATTATATTTTATATATATTATTTTTAAAAAAAAATAAAGATAGGGAAATAAATTGTAATAATAATAAAATGTCAACTATATTCATCAGGAAAACTTGCAGATGAAAATACCAGAACAATCACATTTTATATAAATATCATGGAGGGCCTGCAAGTTTTACGCTATATTATGATGAGCATGTAAGTTTTACGTCAAATTAATTTCCGGATGTTAACATTACTACTAATAATAACAATAATAGTAGTAGTAGCAGTATTCACAGGCCCCAAAAATGAACAAATTAGGAGGTTATACCAGGGTTGGCAAATTGGCTGGTCCATTGAAAACTGATGGATTTTGGACTGGTCCATTGCCATTAATAAAATACTAAATATGGTTAAGGTATTACACTAATGGACCCAATAGACCACCAATGGACCATCAATGGACCGCACATTTGCCAACCCTGGGTTATATCAAAACTAGTGAAATTCAAGATTTTTTATTTGATTTTTATAATGTTTATAATATTAATTATGAACTTATTTTATATTGATTAATTTATTAAGAGGAAATTAGATTCTGCGCTCTATATTATAAATCTGACTTGTTAACATCATTCAACCAACAAAATATTTCAAAAAGAATTGATAAGGTATTATAACTGCAAATGATTTTTAATTTCTACAACACTGAACAGCTCTCAATAAGAGACGTTAGTTGAGATGTAAGGTTTAGACTGTATAAAAAGCACTAGTACTCAAAACACTCCAAAAAATACAACACTTCTACCATGGTTATATCCTCTCAATTAGGCAAGTGAATTTTGATTATGTTGATCATAGATAAAGTCATAATAATAATATGTTTTAAGTTCAAATGATTATTCAAATTGCGACAATTCTAGAACTTATCAAAAATAGATGTAAGGCTTTAAAACTTGCTCATTGTTATTTATTTTTAAACAAAATTAGGTGATTATATCAAGAGAAAAGAAAAGAAAAAAATTGATAAGGCTGATAATGATAATGATGAAGCTATAATAAAAAAACCAACAACAACAATAGTAATGTAGGTAAAATTTAATTTTTTAAATTGTCTTAATCTTATTTATTTATAGTTCCTGGCGAAATGTTCTTGGCGGATCTGTTCATAGTAAAAATATAGTTGTTGGTGATAGCTAATAGTGCATCATAAATTATCTATTCTCAATAATTAATAATGATTTTGCAGATAATGATATTGTAAATCTTGAAGATGATATAAAATTCAATTTCATAACGATTGTAGTTTCTTTATTGTAATTAATTAAATGACTTGGGTTATTTAGGATCAAAATAAAAAAATGCTAGTATCAAAAGAAATTGTACTATATAAAAGAGCTTTCAAAAATACATGTATTAGTGCTAAGCCATTTATTGTAACGTTAAATTCATTAACATGATAATAATAAACATACAATTTTTTTTTACCGGTATTCTCATGTTTCATAAAAACTAGTTTTTTTTTCTTAAAAAAAATTTTTTTTGTTTGATATTCTATCTTAAATCCAATTTTTATTTTTGGTGTTTATCTACTTCCAACCCACCTGTTTCTGCTCTCTTTTCTAGACTTGCAAGCATTGAATTTGTAGTGAATTGATTTTTCTTATGCATATTCCTGGACAAAAAGTAAGCTTCAAGAAGTTGTCTTACCTGCTCGTTTGTATGTTTACTGCCGCCTCGTTTTCCAAAATTTTGATAAAACGTGTAACCAAAAAAAATTTGGAAATTATCCATCACCTTTTTACATTATTCTTTTTCACTGAATCGGACAATTGTCTTTAAGTAATTTCCTTTTTAAGATGAATGATAGAGTAGTTGAACCTCTTGTGATTACAAACCAATATCTTGATTTTTGATCAAAATAAGCTAATTAGAAATAAATCAAGAATTAGATCCTACATTTTATGGTAAATATTTAAGTTTTCAACTTCAAAAGTAAAAGTTAGTAGATCCTCCAACAACATCGCCTGTTTCTTTCAACTTATTAACACCAAAATACTGTAGATATTTGAAATGGGATACTTGTAATTTGTGGATGAATCTCCTCCTTTACTCTAATAATATAATTGCAAAAAAAGCAACAAGCATTCAAATCCACTTTTATTATCATGTCATATTCAATCTTTCGTTTTATTAATTCTTTTTTGACACCACCCTTGGGACATCCATTGATTTTGATCTGACACTGAGAATAAAAGAAATTATGAACAATAATAAAAATCACCAATTTTACCTTTACTTGATAATGAAATAGTCCATTCAAATTTTATGTATAATAGGTTCAGAGGTTGTGTGATTTGGTTTTGTAAGCCTTGATCTTTTAAAGCTTTCTTAATAATATCTTATGATGAAAAGATATTCCATTCACCAAGGTTTTAGGTAAAAAGCATGCATAAGTATGACCAGGTGAGTTATCTTTATTCGCCAAGAAAAATGACCAAGTGGAAACACTTCCTTAAGATTGATGCGACTTTGGGGTTTTTTTTGGACGTTTACCAAGATTTAAATTTGAAATGGGAGAAGTTCTACTGATGAATAAATAGATAAATATGTAAATTGTGCTATTTATATTTTTAATAAATAAAATCCGGTTGCTATAATTCTAATCGGTTTTTAAATAACTATTGCTATTTTGGGGCCCTAGCAAGCAAGAACAGTAGAAAAAAAATTTTTGGCAAATAATACATATTTTAATTTTAGATGAGGGACCTAAGACAAGGAAGAATTATGCATTCATGCTTTAATTAAACATGATTGATATCATTAGGTTCTGAAGAAGATATGTTATTTATTAATAACCAAAGATACTTTTTTGTATTATTATCTTATATTGATAATATTGACAACATATTATTTTTATTTCTTTTATAACATAGCCTAAAATAACATTTAATTTACATACATTATAGTAGTGATGTTCGCAATAATAACAAGGCTTTTGTTGTCGTGATTATAAGCAATTGAATAGTGCGAGAGTGGGAGAATTGACCAATATTTGTTTTGCACGATTATATATTAAATTTAAGAAACGTCAAGGGTAAAAGCAACTTGTACCAGGAAATGATTCAATATTTACAAATATTGAAAATTACTTTGAGGCTCATATATTTAAAATTCTCATATTCCTTGGATACAAAGGCTAATCCGACTTGATGATCTAAAGATACGATGATACAATCAAATTTGAGAGTGTTGCATGGCACTTGATTTTATTAGATTGTATTATTATCAAAGAGACTGTCAAATACCCTTACTTATTTTGAAGCCTCTAACTTGTCAATAGTTCTTCACGTGTGGATAATTATACAGAAGAAAACAAGCGCTTACATGTTTGTAGAAGGAAAATTTTATTAAATCTGATACCCAAGTTCAATATGATAGATTTAATATTATACATTTTATTTTTCAGAAGCGATTTTTATTCCAGAGTCTTGCGACTTTTTCAATTAAAAATTCTCTTCTCTTGCATGGCCTTAGTATTATTATTATTACTTGGGTGATGCGCTTTATTTATTTGGTAAAACTAAGCCACACAATATACACATAATCTGCGTGAATTATTGACAATATCAGAGTATTTTCATAGAATACACACTTGGATATAATCTACATGAAAAACAGGGGATTTGCGACATGTTTTTTTATTGTTTTCCTGATTTCTTTGTGAAAAACAGAGACCTACGCCAAATTTTGACGTAGAATGTTACACGATATATTTTTAGTTTTCAAAAAAAATTTTCCGATGGAGATTTGAGAGATTGGAATTCCAAAAATTCTTAACAGCGTCTTTTAAGCTATTATAATGAGTATTCTGTCTATTATAACTCTAAAGTTGGATTCCATTCAAAAAAGATTGCAACAACTATTTTTTATTAAAACAATTTTCGAAGAAAACGTTACTTTGAAATATAGAAAAAGGTTTTTTAAACTACTCGTACTTCATTACGAAAATTGTTAATATGAATAAGGTACACTATTAACGAAAACCGCGGATAGATAAAATGTAATTTTAAAGCAACGCGTCTACTATTTTGCAGACTTTGGCTGACCAAAATGAAAAATATGGAGGGTTACAAATTGTTTGCGTACAAACAAATGCATCTCTCAATGATTTACCAAAAAAGAATATAGAATTTTTGTTTGTGATTTTGGCTTTTCGATATTTTTTATATGAATGAGCATAAACAACTATGTTAGAAGAAAAAAGATTTAAAGTTAGTTAAAATTTTTGTTGTAACATTTTTTTATTAATAAAAAATTAGTTATCTTGCACAATAATAATAATAATGTCATAGTTGACATTTGGCCGTTTTGCCGTTTTTGGTGCAATTCGTAAACGGGGAAAACTAACAGAATGTAAGGGTTGTAAATCCACAAGATATTCTTGAAAATGTATTTAAAGAGTTCATTTAATACTTGGAAATAAAAATTATTGATGAGTTTATTCAAAATTGCCAAATGCTCTCGTCTCTTCCAAAACAGGTTATGGAATATATACCATTTTATCAAGTTAAAAGTGTTAATATTTGACAAAGGACGGGTGTATTTAGGTTTATACTGTAAGACGGATATACTTGATTACAATGAAAGCAAAAAGAATTTATTTATCATGGAGCTCATTTAAAATGTATAAATATAAACAATATTATTAGTTATAAAAGTTTATAACAAGATCTTGGATTTGGACTGAAACTTCTCTGATTGATTATGATGAAGGTAAATTAAATTTTATTAACTAATTTAAAATTGTTAATTGTTAAACTTAGATTCCTTTAACAATAATATTAATAAAGGAAATGGCATTGAAGTAATCAAAGATTAATGAAATAGATGAGGTTGATAAGAAAAGCATCAAGGTAATAAATAGTATTTAAATATTAAATAATTATTAGTAATAAGTGATTTTAAATGTAAAATTTTTGAATTTTCTCATTAAAATTAATAATTATTTAAATAATTAGTCAATATATTAATCAAATCGATTAATTAAATAATTAGAACTGTTAAAAGATGAGCTTTTTAACGAATGATTAATTATTTGATTAAACCACCTTTTAAATATATGTGACTGACATGTCAATATATATATATATATACACAGTATACATTATATCTTTATATCAAAATTGAAAATAGTGAATAACGCTGTTATCAAGTGATGTAAGCCGTTCTTGAAGTTTGTTTGGCTTGGACTGGGATCGCTGAATCGATAGAAATTGGAATTAAGACATGAGGAATTTAGTGAGAGGCATAATGTCGAGCACGCAAGCAAATTATACTATATTTGTTGTATATTTATTATCACTAGTAGTGGAAATGTTGTGACGTCATCAAAAATTACATGAACCGACTGTTGTAAAGACACTTTGGCAGAATTCTGATTCCGAGATAATTCTTTTGGAAGCTATGATACCGATCCTGAATTTTTCTTTTCTGATCATTAGTCACTTTAAATAAGAGCTTATGCTTTCCTTGACATTGCTTTACCGAGCATAAATCCATTGAATAATTGTTCTATTGATTTCTTGGTTTAACTTTTCAATGGATCTTTATGTGATTCCTTTATATCCGATTGAACAATTTCCTAACCACAAAAAAAAAAAGCAGAAATATTCTTTTTTCTATTATATTAGTTTTCTTGCAAATAAATTGGAATGAACTTTGTCAAAATGCTGTGAATTCGTTATTATTTGAATTCATTCAACAAACAGGGCATTTTTAAAAATATATATTTGTATGTTTCTAAATCCTTGCGTTTTTTTACAAATGGAATAGCCGAGGAATAAATAATCTACTTGGTGCTCAGTACCACTGGATCATGGACCTTCACTTATTTCTGGATATTAGAAAAAATCAAGATATCTATCCGGTCAATTTCTGGTTGTCTAAATTCCTAGCCCTAGTTCACTGGATGGATCTTGATTTTACGTGTCATAAATCAGCAAGTTCATATTTATATTGACAATATGGTGAACAGAATACTATATCTCCCATATAACCGAGCATTTGCTTTAAAATTAAAATCACTTTTCATGATGATTTTTAAAGATATTTAATTAAAGAATTAAAGATATAAATTGACTCATTACTCAATAGACCAATATTAACTAAAATATTCTACTGAGGTCTTACTATAGTCCACATCCTCTTCTCATTTATTGCCACCGTCACCAACTTATTATAATAATGATGGTTTCCTTAATATATTATCTATATTCGTGTAACCAACGAATTGACTTTGTTCGCGAAACTTTAATAAGTGACTTACTATTACGTCAGAATGATCGATAAAATTGTTATTCCTTTCACGCGCCTCACCCTATTTATTAAATAAACATTTATCTCAGCAAGAGCTTCAACAAGAAACTTCGACGGCAAGACCTTCCATTTATTATTGTTGCTATTATTATTATTATTATTATTATTACTGTTATTATGTAATTAATATTCTATAATAATAATAAATAACTCGTCATTCCTGGGAATATATGTAAAGTTTTGTTCATACAAAAAAAAAACAATAATATTTTCCAGCTTTATTTTATTTAAACATGTTAAATATATTCAGTTTTCTGCCTTTACAAAGTTCTAAGAGAGTGTTAATTTATTAATCATTGATCTTTATACATATAAATAAAGGTCAAGCGTAGTAAAAGAGCCAACTCCACTGTCAATAAATTGGTTTTCGTCCGGTTCAACTCTTCCTCCTCCCGCCTGTCTCCAACAGAGTTGCAAACAGCCGCCTCTCCCTAAGACTCAGTTGCGAGACGTTGCCCATAAATATGGTCAGACACTTACTGATGTGTCGGCTGGCTTCCCTTATTCCACATGGCAGTAAGTATTATGAATGAATGAATAAATAAATAAATAAATAAATAAATAAATAAATAAATAAATAATAATAATAATAATAATAATAATAATACGGCAATATTAAAGGTGGAGTTATACTATCTGGTAATAGTGGATTTGATTTACGCAAGTTTCAGAAAGTAAAAAGTACGTGTATCTTTCTAAAATAAAAATAATTATTCATGATATTAATATGTTTATTTCTACTTGCATTATTAGGCGGGCTTATCGCCACTTTTGATTATTGAATTTCATCTTCAATAAGAACAAAAACAAAACAACATCAAACTTTCATTGCAAAACAAACAAAGAACTTCCAACTATTTTACCAATGCCGGGCTTGTTATGATCATAACGAAGCTAATTACAAATCATTGGAAATGATTTTTTGACACCATCGTTGTGTACACTCAAAAACACGTGCCAACAATTGATGTTTATCGACATTGCAACCATAAGGAAATATTTATATTTAATAAATTTGAGGATATATCTATCTTAAATTTTTAAATTTTTTATTAATTTATCTATTATTAATTATCAAAATCTGCAACTATGTGCACAAAAGGCCTAGATTTCTAATATTTGAAAATAAGAGGTCTTTAAGTAGAGAAAGGCATGCGAGGATGCAAAAAAAAGGGGGGATTCAAGCGAAGGTGATTAACTAGCATTGAAAAAAATCTGGATCGTATAATGTCGAAAAGAATTATGTTCATCTGCAATTTCAAACCTTTATAAGAAGTGAACACGGGGAGTAAAGTTTTATAACGAACCTTCAATCATTTTGGTTTTGTTGAATTAACGGACTTCAAGTATTGCAAGTGGTTTCGTTCGTTTGTTCATCCTTTCACATCGACATTTACAATTTAAAGATATCTGGATAAGGTCAATCGTATGTTTCCAAAGATTGCTCTTCTATAATTATGAAATATTTTCTAAAGCAAATTTCTGCTCGTTTTACTTGTTTTGATAGATTAAATAGGCGGAGTAAGCATTATCGAGAGAGAAATAACCATAAGAATGAGTTGATGATGAACGAATGCAGGAGATGATACAATAGAATTAGGTTGGATGTCAATTAGGAAGTTGCAATTAATTAAAGTTTTTTTTTTTTTAAAAAGTAATTATTATTAATTAATTATTTTTCAATTTGGTAATGGCAATCAACTAAAATATTAAGACTCGATTTTAGATTTGGGCGAGGCTAATTTTTCATACAAAATCTTTAAAAATAAATAAATATTCCTAAAAAAAACTTCAAACCCTAATCTTTTTAAAAAGATCATCGTCGCTTCTTTTTCGTATTTGTTCAAATTTCCATATTCGGTTCAATTTAAAATTCAAAATATCACGTGACCAAACAATAAATGATGCGCTGAAAAACAATTAATTTTAGCATTATGCATGCTTATGTGTAAATACATAATATTTAATAATGTTTTTTTATTATCGTGAATATATTTGGTTAAGCTAGTTCAATGATAGAGAAAACCAAAAAAAAAACTTGATTTTTCGATTTTTTTTAATCTTCTCTTTCTTTCACACACTCTCTATACACATAATCGAACACTGCCACTTTTCAACAGTTTGTATCACACTTAAACATATGGGGCGAAAAATGTTAATTCCACGCATAATATTTTTATAATGGTATTA
>CAUDNR010000802.1:72661-84576 GCA_958430865.1 Entrophospora sp. SA101
ACAAAACAACATCAAACTTTCATTGCAAAACAAACAAAGAACTTCCAACTATTTTACCAATGCCGGGCTTGTTATGATCATAACGAAGCTAATTACAAATCATTGGAAATGATTTTTTGACACCATCGTTGTGTACACTCAAAAACACGTGCCAACAATTGATGTTTATCGACATTGCAACCATAAGGAAATATTTATATTTAATAAATTTGAGGATATATCTATCTTAAATTTTTAAATTTTTTATTAATTTATCTATTATTAATTATCAAAATCTGCAACTATGTGCACAAAAGGCCTAGATTTCTAATATTTGAAAATAAGAGGTCTTTAAGTAGAGAAAGGCATGCGAGGATGCAAAAAAAAGGGGGGATTCAAGCGAAGGTGATTAACTAGCATTGAAAAAAATCTGGATCGTATAATGTCGAAAAGAATTATGTTCATCTGCAATTTCAAACCTTTATAAGAAGTGAACACGGGGAGTAAAGTTTTATAACGAACCTTCAATCATTTTGGTTTTGTTCTTATTGAAGATGAAATTCAATAATCATGTTTGTCGTGTCTAATAATTAATAATTTTAATGAGTAATGATTTTAATGATAATTTATCTATTAAAAATTATAATAATCTTATTTTTTATACGATCTTGAATCTTCGTTTGATTTTGCAGCCTTACAAGGAGCAGGTTTAATTAAATTTTTTATAGGTTCTTGAGATTTGGTTTCTTTAGGTCATTACCATCACCGTCCTCATCATACAATACAATACAATTAATATTTTTTTACCTTCACATAAAATCACCACATAAAATCTTTAATTCCACACCTACATATTTTTAATATAAAATTTTAACAAAAAGATTTTATCATCCAAATAAAAAGAATTTTTTAAGACTTGAAAAAAATCAAAATAATCATGCATGGTAGTACCAAAAAATGACAGATTATTAATATTTTACGCGTACTACTTCATTTTAATCTTTAAATATTTTTTCAATTTAGTTTTAATATTCCATTCGAATTAGTGCGTTATTCATTCTGTATATATATGAATAGTTTTTTTTTAAAAAAATGTCATTTGAAGTAGGTACCATTGTTTTCGTTAAATTAAAAGAATTCCTTTGGTGGCCTGGTTTGGTAAGTTTTAAATCATCTTTATCCAAAAAAAAATCATGTATAGTAAGTAACAGACAATCAACACATATGCGTAATACAGATCGTAAATGATGAGGATTTACCCGAGATTTTGCTTAAAAAGAGGCCAAAGAGGCATGATTTTGATTGCATTAAATTCTTTGGCTCAATAAACTAGTACGTTTCATTTATATATCTATTGTAATGATAATAAATTCCCAAATTTCAAATATAATTAATTAATTTATTTATCAATAATTATAATAATAGTGGATGGATTAATGAGAAAAATCTTAAAATATTCACAAAAAAAGAAGCAAATGATCAAATAAAACAAATCAAAAAGAAAAATCATTTGGTCAGAGCTATAAAGCAAGCATTGGAATATTTGTTATCAGGTACCACCACCGCCACTACAACTTCTGCTAAAATTAATAATAATGTTAATAATGATGGTATTAAAAAAATAAGAGGTCACAATAACAACAACAATAATAATATAAAAGAGAAAAAGGAGAAGGAATTGTTAGGCAATAATCCGGTCCAAAACGATCGAGAAAATGTTGCAGTTAATAATAACAATGGTGGTGGTAGTAGTGGTGATAATGTTGTTGCTGGCATCATCAGTAAAAATAGTATAAAAAGGCTAATAGACTATGATAATGATGACGAAACAAATCAAGAAAACAGTAGTAAACTTGTTAAGCGACATAAAAATAATTGTAAAGATTTCACTATTCTTTCTACTAGTAATGTTGCTGTTTCTACGTCCATTAATTCATCATCATCGTCGTCACCATCAGTTCCATTATCGTTGTCAATGTTGTTATCATCATTTTCATCCCCATATTCATCCTCACCCTCATCAACATCCACATCTCCATTTTCGTCCTCATCATCATTGTCGTCTTCATCTTCATCGTCTATGTCATCATCGTCTTTGTCATCCTCATCCTCATCCTCATCGTATTTGTCATCCTCATCTTCATCTTCATCGTATTTGTCATCCTCATCCTCATCCTCATCCTCATCCTCATCTTCATCTTCATCGTATTTTTCATCATCTTCATCTTCATCGTATTTGTCATCATCTTCATCTTCATCGTATTTGTCATCATCTTCATCTTCATCTTCATCGTCATCGTCATCCTCATCGTCATCCTCATCGTCTTTGTCATCGTCTTTGTCACCCTCATCCTCATACTCATCGTCATCATCATCATCCATTGACATTAGAATATCGGAAAATCTTTAACATGGTAATTGATGAAAACACAATCAATACCGTCTTATCACTACTACTATTATTACCTACAACACAAATTATTTGATACGAACATAATATTATGAATTAGATTCACATTAGGATTAGGAACTATTTTCAGAACTAATAGAATTTTACAATTGATTATGTATGGTTTTAAATTTTATAATTTTTTATTTGTAAAAATATATACCTTAAGTATATATTATATGGAGCATTATAATAATAATAATAATAATAATAATAATAATTTACATAAAAATTTCAGGGTTCTAGATTTTAGTAACCAGTTATAATGGCAATTGACTTTTTTTAATAAAGGAATTTAAACATTAATCATGGCCCATTTGATAATGCTACGATTATGTCATGGCAACAATCAAAAAAGAAATAAAATATAGGAACCTGTTTTTACAGGAAAAGAGAATGGATTTCAGAATTTTTAATTTAAACTAAAGAATCCATCAGGACTATACATGTGGTAGAAATAGATCATTTGACTCAATCAGGTGACTTTTTGACGCAATTAATTGAGTCATATGAAAAACATATAAATAATTGAGTCAGACGCAATTAAAAATTGGGAATTGAGTCGAAGCCAAATTAATTTTGATAACATGTATAATCAGGACTAAGTTTAATTTGACTTGGAACCATGTGACTTTTTATAATTTTAAAATTAAAAAATGATAGATAAATGGCAATTTTAATAACTCTTTTTTAGTAATAATCGTATCATTCTTCACTTCTAATCGTGAATCAATAGGTTTGTAAAGTTACATTATGAAATTAATATTGTTTAAGCAAAATATTTCAAAGATTCAGTATATGGAATGTTAGTTACCTAAATCCTAAATTTTTTTCTAAAGAAAAATTTGTACTTGCATGATAATCTTCATTCAATAATAATAGAGAACCTAAAACTAAGAAGTTTGGAAAACCACACTTAGAAAATTGAAGGCCATAACAAACTTTCTCAACCTATCCCTAAGACTAAGTGGATGGCACAAAGATTACAATATGTTATTTATTGATTGGAAATCTTCAAGTGCTTATCTATTGAATTTTTTTGCGAGTATCCAGTATGGACTACAGGCAATCCATTTGCAAGTACCATAGAAGAAGAAACTAAGGAAAGTCTTCAGAAGTTTTCCGAGAACAAATTAATGACAAGGATCCAGAATTTGTAGACATAATAGACAATATGTATGAATTTAAAAGTAAAGTATATATTTAGAGGCTGATGGATTTTTAGAATTTCTTGAAAATCTTGATGCTATAGTTAAATATATGAGGATCGCCTAAAATTCTTTGATACATTGATATGATAATTGATATGTTGTACTGTAATCAATCATTTAATACTTTAATTACATTTCTAAGCAATAAATATTTTTTCCTTTTATCTTCAAATTCTCTTTTCTCTTGCGACCCAGACATACCTCAGTTTTTACAAACAGTTTGATGTTTTTTACAATATGGTGTACAAGGAGTTGCCTTACATATTGGACAGTGATGTTTTGTCAGTGTGGTAATGCCTCGTTCTTCTCGATTGTCTCGATTTCATTGTCGATGTGAGAAGACTCTTCAAAAAATCTCTAGCATCGTTGAGCTCCAATCACCAACTGTTTTGACCAAGAGATTAGCAGGAGTACTTGCAAAAGAAGTGGACATTTTTTTAAAAATATCTTGATAAATATCTTGTGTGATGATAACTTGTAACGCTATTGGAATGTTCCAATGTAGATCTTCAATTGATATTGACCAATAAAATTCGTGCGTGTGACTCTGTAATTGAAATTTCATTGGTTAACTTCATTGGAACCACATTTGGAATGTTCCAATTCCAATTGGAATTTATTATAGTGCTCCAATGAAATTTTATTGGAAGCATAAATGGCACAACACTGTCATCTGTCATCCAGTTACACGAAAAATTCCTAAATTTGTAGAAAAAAATATGATTGGCTAAAAATTAACATTGCAATCATTGAAGGTTGATATTCCTCTAGAGAAAATTGTTAATTAATAATTTATTGTAGCGGCCAGAATTTTCAAAAAAAAAAAAGGATAAATATTTATTAGGAGGTTCTATTGTAATTACAAGAAAAATGTTTACCAATAAAGTTATCAGAAATGGGAAAATTAAAAATTTTGATATAAGACAAAGCAGTTAGCCCAACTGTTGATGAGATTACTGATAGAAGGTTCTATTCTAAATTTAAAATAATCTTACAAACATTAAGCCCAATTTGTGCTAAAATATATTTGGTTGCATTATCAAATAGTACAGTGCAGGACATCTATAATGGTCAATAGTCCGAAACTTAAAATTTTAGAAGATCTTTCTAATTTAAGTAATCATATTCCTTTTATTGGAAAGATTGTCTGTATCACGGAAAATTTTTAAGCCGATCATCAACCTTTTAGGAAACCACAAGGGAATATCATTCCGAAATTTTACAATTTACATATAGACATATATAAAATGTTCTAACTTTCAAGCCTTATAACTCAAAACTTTTCTAATAAAATGAAAAAGTAAACCGATGGAAATGAAGCTTAGGTCTTTAGCTTTAATTTTATCGGTTTATTTTTTTTTTTAATTTTTTTAATAAGGAGTTATAAGCTTTTAAAATCATGTGATAATCATTGACCGTTATAGATGTCCTGCACTATAGTTCTAACAAGCTACATGTATCACGTGTCAACCACTAATTATAAAAAGTTGTTTTTTTGATTTCCTTTTGATTTTTTTCAACTTCTCTAGTTTAAAATGAATTCCTCTAATAAAGTAACAAACTTGAGTTTCTTATTTCGGCTAACTTTCTTAACATGAACTAATGCCATGGTATGCTTTTTGACTATATAAATTTTTTTGTCAGTACGTCTTATAAATTTATCAAAATTACTTAGTACCATCTGAGAGGTTATCAGCTGGAAATGTATTTACACCTTCGGGACCATCAAAAAATCTGTAAATGTAAGGAGGCGTGACCTTACAGAGGTCAAATTAATATTAAAATTTTCTATTCGGGACTATGGAGAAAGTGTGACCTAACAAAGTGTGACCTTGCAGATATAACCTTTAAAGAAAATTCAAAACCTTTTGAATGATTCTTATTTAGGTTTTTGATAAACAACTAAAATAATTGATTTTTGGCATATAAATATATACAGAATATAATAAGTTCTTGGACTGGCTTAGCCAGTTAAGGTTTTTTAATGGCCAATAATAAATAATTTCGGCTACAATAAACAATTTTCCTATTTATACACTAGCCTGATTATTTCAACATGTTATGCTCAAGCCAACATTAATTATTATTATATAGAGGAAATTGTTTCTTGTCAAATTTGATAACAGCCTTCTATGAATTTTAGTAATTTAGATGAATATGAATTAGTGTTGGTCGCCAAAACTGTTTTGAAGAAGCGAAAGTCAAAACTAAAATTAAAAGTCATATTTCAAAACTAAATCAAAAGTCATTAGTCAAAAATTAAAACTAGTTTCGACTTATGGCAAAGCCTTTTGACTTTCGTATGGTTGCGAAACTCTCTAGTTTTGGGAATCAACACTAATATGAATACAAAAAATAGCATACGTACATATAAAGGACACGATTTCAAATCTTATTTATTTGATTATAAAAAAACAGGTATTATTCCACAGTTTACTTGTGCGTGATGTCTTAATGCAAAAGTACAATTCTATATATTAATTTTTTCTGGATCAACGAAAAGGATGTAAAATATTCCAACATATTATTCCCTAGATATCATAGCTTATGTAACCTTATAAATTGCACAGTAATTGTGTATATATTAGTGTTGGTCGGCAAAACTATTTTGAAGGGACAAAAGTCAAAACCTAAAATTAATAGTCATATTGTATGTCAAAACTAAATCAAAATCAAAAGTCAAAAGTCAAAATTAGTATCGACTTATGGTGAAGCCTTTTGATTTTCACACAGTTGCAAAACTCTCTAGTTTTGGAAACCAACACTTATATATGTAAATTATAAATAATATAACATAATAATAATAACATACATTTTGGATCTGATGAGTTTTGACGACATTCGCAGTGTTTCGAATCGGAATCATCACCAACTTTTTTATTCTTAATTTTCGCTCTTACTACGCAAATTAGAATGTTTACAATTGAAAATGTCTTTATACTCGGCAAATCGTAGGCAAAAGAAACTATCAGCGGGATCGCCCAAGTGACTGTGTTGTATAATATATCATCAAGTAATGGCAACAGAACATTTTTGATGGCCCAGTTTTCCTGAAAGATTGAACAGAATGACAAAAATATTGTAAAGAATATGTAAAAAATTGCATCATACACATCCTCTTTAGAATTAGGATTTTCGTTAATAATGAATGCAGTCGCGTGTAGAAGGAGTGAAAAGAAAATGAATAGAGAAGGAATAGATCCTTGGAAGGGGAAATAATTGCTCATATTGAATAATATGATAAAGTTCTCCCATAGAACTTATTTTACTGATATTTATAAACAATGTATTCGTGAGTGAATCAATCAATAATATTGCAAGATACTAACGGAATCTTTTATCACCAGAATAATATTTGTTACATGAGCTAAAATTCAAAAGTTTCTTATTAATGTTATTTGCAATTGTTGGGCTTTTTGTTTTTATGATAGAGAGGTGTTTTTGCTATTATAAGCAGTAATGTCTAAACTCTTTACAATTAGTTATGTTACCTTTATAATTTCGTGAAGCTGAAATCTTGAATTCACTAGAGTTAAAAACATGATGTTCAGATAGATAGCTTTCAAACATAACTTTGTAATTAGTTATTAATAATACTAAAATAAACACACATTTAAACTTATTTGCGAATTGTTTCATAGTTAAAGAGGAAAAGCATTATTTCGTAACCACTCTTCTAATGATTAATGGTTTGGCCAACCTTTAATTATTAGTTGTATATATTTCTTTTATCTTATCTCTCTCTTTTTTTTGTTAGCGGTGCTAATGGGAAAATCTGTGATATGGATTTTATTAGAAACTAATGAGCATTTATATAAATTGCACTTCTTTTTTGGTCTTATTCATGTATTACTTGTGGTGCTTTGTTTTTATTGGAGCGCGTAACATCAAAATAAAAAATTCATTGCACTACTATGTTTAAAAGCATTAATTTCATCAAATTTATTTCTACTATGTAATAGTGTAGTGCTCAATATGTCAAATCTTAAATCTTGGATGAAACAAAGGTTTAGTGACGAAATATTTGGGGTGTAAAAAATATTTCATCAAATAGGGACATGTGTCGAATGTGTCGAAAATGACATAGTAATAAGGCAAAAATCAAAAAGTGATAAAGGAAACGAAAGTGACAATAAGATTCAGTTTTATTTAATTAAATCAGAAATTTTTAAGATATTTTTTAGATTGTGAATCATGTTTCTTAATTGGATACTTAATTTCTTTACGTAAAGTTTTAGTAGGAATTGCTGCTTCATATTTATTGTTGGTTTCATAACTTTATTCAGAATCTGTAGAATCATCTGATAATTGTTGATTTTTCTGATTGTTGAAATGTCTCTTCATTTACTATTTCCGAAAATAAATCCCCCTTCATTGATCATGAACCAATTCTAATGGATCATAACCTGAATTATTATTTTCACCATTGTAATCTCTATGATTTTCCGACTCCATATCCTCATTCATTTTATCATTGTCATCCAACAATTTTTTCTAGTTTATATATATAGTAAATTTCTAAATCATTGTTGTTGTCAATCCTTTTTCTGGTCAGTTCCTACTTAGATAAAAAGAATCAATATTACTTACAAATTTTTCAACGCCCATAAAGTCTCCCTAGATATGAAAAGTGTGGAATAATTTAACTGCTAATTGTTGTAGTTGGAGAAGGAATTGGTGAATGATTTCGTCATTTTCGTAGAAATACTATTTATTTTCGTCATGTGATGAATAAGAGGCATTTCGTCATCCAACCTTGCTGAAACTAAATATACCTTCTAAAGGGATTATATTAACAATTTATCTCCTTGAGGTATGCTTTGATAATATTATAAATCATTTAATAGCAATAAAGAATCAATTACTAATTTCTAAATAATGTCAAGAAAATATAAATATTTTGAAAACTAACTTAAATAATTAATATTGTTTTTAACAATATTACCTTCATTTTGTAATTTGAAATAAGTGAGGAAGAACCCCGGATAATTATATTTGAACTGGTATTATCAAAAATGAGCGGAAATTGACTTACCTAACTTCTTAAATAATTAATATTGTTTTTTTAGCAATATTATCTTCATTTTGTAATTTTAAAACAAGTGAGAAAGAACCTCGGATAATTGTATTTAAACTGGTATTATCAAAAATGAGTTAAAATTGGCTTTTTTAGAGAAACTGGTATGTAAAACAGGGTGGAGCTAAAAAACTTGCATGTAAGTGGTGTGAAATTTTTTTAGCTGAGATGATGTAAATAAATGCCTTACAAATGATGATGAAAAATAAATTGATTAATGCTCAATCTACAAAATTTCTCAACTACTTTAATCTTTATCATCCTTGGTGAATAAAGCAAGATTTCTTAATAACCAACAAACCTTTTTCCAATGGTAGAGCTCTTCTGCACCTTTCATTGGTTATAACAGATTTGCTCAATTTAATCATATAACATCAAAACTTGTAGTAAAATCATATTGATTATTTTATTTATTTGATTATTTATTACTTATGAACCAAATCTCCAAAGAATAATTTACTATATCATCCTACCTTTGATGCACATACATTTAAATATTTTTATTATCATTAGAGAATTATTTTTGAATAAATCAAATGGCAATATTCTTTTTGTTGCTACAACTTGCAGTAATATTAGAAGTGGAAGAAGAAAAAACAGGTAAAGTTCAAGTGAAACATAGTAATGTCAACCAGCTGAGAAATTTATTGGCTTAACTCGCCAAAGAATTTTTAATGGCTTAGCCGGCTAATAAATTTTTTCCTCTTTGACATTCATTTCATTACAAAAAAAAAAACCTACCATTCATTTGCCAAAAAAGAATACAATGCTTGTAGCAGAATAAAAGATAATAATAAAGAAAATATTAGTAATAGTGGACCACAAAATGATAATAATGGCAGCGAATTAAAGAGATATAATATTATAGTATAAGTGATAACATTAACAGTGAGCCATTCATAAACAAGTAGCTATAGCAGCAGTAGTAGCAATAATGAACCATTTGGTAATAATAATTGTGTGGACCTTTTGATCGTGATTATTATCATCTGATGTTTCGGATAATACTGGTTTACATTCCCGTTTGAGTTCAATTTCAACTAAATCAAAGAATAATATAATTATTCAAAAAAGACCTGTTTAATATGTAAGACGTAGTGTTAGTTAATATTTTGAAAAAACAACAACATATAGAACTTGTAAACCACTTGTTTGGTGGATTCAAAAAAGGAATTTTACAAAATCTTGCTATGCAAATAGATCTTGACTTTAACACTTACTTCTACCAAGCCCGCCCATATAATTATTTGAATAATTGATAAAGCGAAATCCAAACATCTGGATTTTGAGGAACAATTCATGAGTTTCAACAGCAAGAGAAAGACCACAAGTCACATCAGGGAGTCGGGTAAAAAAAGAAGAAGTGCAGACCATGACCCACAGGAAGAATCAAGCACATCAAGAGCAACGAAACTGACACATACAATGAACAAAGTTGTCAGCAATAATAAAGGTTATACGGATGCAGTAGAAAAGTCGTACAACATTGAAAATGATGATGATAATAATGAGAATGAAACAGTGGTAAACAACAACGATGATGAGAGTTGTGACACTGAATAATTTTTATTATCCTTTGTATTTTTTTTTTCGCAATAAAAATTACGTAGATCAAAATTTTTTTTTCTGAAATTACCACTCAGCAAAAGCAAAAAATTCCTTCCCAAAAAATTCGGTTTAAAAAACAAAGATTTTTCGGTTTCAATTGCATTGCTTTACAATTCAATTCAACGCAACTCAATTTCAATGCAATTGCGAGAAAACTGCACGGAAGTCGCACGACTTGCGAGTTTTAGAAGGAGATCATGACTAATGATGTATGACGAAACTTTTGACTTTAGTCGTTGACGTGACGAAAGTACTGACTAAAGGTGGTTTCTCACCAAGGGCCATTTTGACGATTTGACGAAAGTAAAAAGTGTTGACGAAAGTAAAAAGTGTTGACGAAAGTAAAAAGTGTTGACGAAAGTAAAAAGTGTTGACAAAAGTAAAAAGTGTTGACAAAAGTAAAAAGTTTTGACAAAAGTAAAAAGTGTTGACAAAAGTAAAAATTGTTGACAAGTAAAAATTGAAATTTTTTTTTGTTTTATATATACAGTACCTAGACAAAAGAATCGGAATGCATGTTTTTGTTAATTACGTAAAAACATACATATCAACAACATATTAAATTTATATCATAAGTAACTTAGGTTATGTTAAACCTTCATGTAGAACTTAATGTTTCAAGCTTTTGTACAGCTCGAGTAATAACAATAATAAAATTTCAATCAAAACTCAATTGACCTAAAATTTTTTTTAGTATTTTTTACTAATTATTCAAAAGCCTATACAATAATACAATTTGAAATTTTAATATGTAAAAGTACAAGTCCTGCTAGTTCACATAATATAATTTTTATCACATGTTTTTGTTTACTTTTTTTTTTAAACCAAGTTTTAAAAATTCGATTTTTTAAAAAATCATAAAAAAATCAAAATTTTTTTAAATTTTAAATTAAAAATGCGTGATTTAACTGAAGCAGAGCGCGGAGAAATAATTGGTCTATATAAAAGTGGTGCCACATATAAAAGTATTTCTAAAGAACTTGGCTTTCCTATTACAACTGTTTTTAGAACTGTAAAAAACTTTAAAGAAAGGAAAAGTGTGTCAAATCTACCAAAAAGTGGACGGCCAAAAATTTTGAACACCAATCACCAAAAAAAATTAAAAAAAATCGTAAGACAAGGCAATCGTAAATCAGCCAAACAAATTAAAGATGAGTTTAATGAGAAAACCAATTTACAAGTTTCTACAAGAACAATTAGAAGAAGTTTGCATGAACTTAATTTTTTTTCTCGTGTCCCTGCAGCCAAACCTCTCATTAATGAAGTACAAAGACAAAAACGTTTAAACTGGTGTCTAGATAAAAAAGATTGGACTATTAGAAAGTGGAAAAATGTCATTTGGAGTGACGAGAGTAGATTTACATTGTTTAAAAATGATGGCCCAGGTCGTGTATGGAGAAAACCTCAAACGAGATTTCATATTGAAAATCTTCAGCCGACAGTGAAACATGGTGGTGGTGGTATAATGGTATGGAGTTGTTTTTCAGGCAAAGGATTAGGGCCACTCGTGAAAGTTGATGGGAAAATGAACAGGCATGACTACATACAAATTCTCCAATCAAATTTGGTCCCTTTAATCAATGACAAATTT
>CAUDNR010000802.1:84586-109059 GCA_958430865.1 Entrophospora sp. SA101
CAAGGTGAAAAAATTGCTCCTTACATTTTTAAATTAGCAGATACCAAATCTTTGCAAACATATTTAGACAAAGAAAAAATTACCTATGAAATTTACCAAGAAGAAAGAAAAATAATAAATGTTAGAAAAAGAAAGCAGAATGAAAGTATATTATTACCCAACAAAAAGCAGAAATCCTTAGAAGTAAAATAATTTTATTATTACAATATTGATTTATTTTTTTTTACTATATACAAGAAAGAAACTTTCTCTTTTATGCAAATGAGGTAAATAATCCTGCCTTGTTGTAAAAGAATCACTAGTCCATTTTGTAACAATCCCTAGATTTTTTTGGAGATTCAACCAGCCCCTAAATTCTATTACCATATTCATAATGTGGAGAAATTCATTTTTGTTCCACTGGATGAACATGGATAATATTATTTGTGGAATTTGTGTTTATTTTATATTTATTTAAGAAGTTATCTTTCAATTATGGATTGTACTTTCCAGGAAGTCTATAAGCTTACCCACAAATATAGATATTAGATTCATTCATTTTTCTTTTATTTATTTATATATTCCTAACAATTGTAAATTAATATTTAAAGATATAAAATTAATTCACTTTAACTTTTGTAATTTTACAACAGTTAAATTACTTGTTCATTAAAAATTGTTCAATAATTGTAATAATTATCTGAGCATTTACACATTTATTTTTGGGCAAAAAAAAATATTCAAATAACAATTCCTAATAAACACAATTTTTTTTTGGTTCAAAAACAATCAAATAATCAATAAATATTTACATCCATAATAACATTTAAAAAAATGCTTACATTCAATAATGAGTTTTTTTGTGGGTTGTTAATTGGACTCTTTCTTGGTTTCTTATTTCACTATAAAATTTATCAAAATCAATTCTCTATTATAAATCAAAAAATTGATCAAATAGTCAATAAAATAGAACCAAGAAAAAGCCATTTTAAAAATAAAATAAACCAACTTACTGATGATAAAAAATATTCACATGAAATCGAAAATCTATGGAAGGTTTTCAAACAATTATTTGACAAAAAGACTGGGTTGAATCCCAATTTTTCATTTAATGAAATGGCTATTGAAATTCATGAATTACTTGAAGAGGGAAAGGAAATTGCTGCTTCTACAATAAAAAACTTCTAACAACGAAAAACCAATCCCAGAAAGAAAACAACAGAAGCAATTCAGCAATGGGTTGAAAAGGAAAAGAAGAAAGAGATGGAGAATGAAGTCAAAAAAGATAATAAAAACGATGAGGATATAAATATTAGTAATAATATTATCGATAATAATAGTAGTAGTAATAGTGAAAGTTGAATTTTTGTCAGAGTGCCCAAAGAATAGGTAATACTTTACTTAAAAATGGCTTTGGGTCCAAGTATTTTCCTCCCATGCAAGCACTCTGACAATTCTTTAACTTACATTTTTATAAATTATTTATGTATTCTCTATTATTAGTTGTATTAAAATAAAATAATTTTTTCTTGTCATTCGTAAATAATTCCAAGTCATGTGCCTACTAATTTATCATTGGTCGAAATTATGCATAAATTATAACAATTACGATCTAAATAATAATAAATAATTTTCTTTGAAAAAATTAATTGTTAAATTTTTAATTTTAAAAAATGGCAACAATTGAAGAAATTAGACAAGAATTAGAAATGGCAAGAGGAGAGTATGAAGAGGAGAAAAAGAAGCTGGAAGAGTGGGAAGTGGGGAAATACAAAGGAGAGAAGTTGAACGAGTTGGAAGATGAGTTATATAAGGGAGAATTCGGGAATGAAGAACAGAAGAAAAGGTGTGAAGAGAGGGTAAAGAAGTTGGAAGAAGAAAAGAAGGAGTTGAAGAAGGACAAAGATGACAGATGGAATCAGGTGAAGAAGTTGCAAGATGTGTTGGTTAATTTCAGTGGAGGAGGGGAAGGTAACGAACAAATTGCATAAAAAAATATACAAAAAATTATTTTTCATTCGTTCCATTTCATTTATTTATTTGTTTGAGAGATATCTGTTACAACTTTAACCAATTTGTACTTCTTTTTTCTGTCCATTGTTTTCTATTGCTGCTTCCTATTGAAATTACAAAAGGTCTTGAAGAAAATAAAGGTAAACACCATTTGTGTTTTTTTCTTTGGTTATTTCATTTTTAATTAGATATGCAATCTTGTTCACCTGTTTTGTTTTAAATTTATTTTTCACACTATTATTTAGAATTAGGTAAGATTAATTTGCAATAAATCCATACATCCAAGGAATGTGGATTAACTTTAATTTATTTATTTGCCTTTTAGAGGGAAGAGGAATCAAACGTCCAGTAGAGGATGATTATACATATGCTGCAGCTGAAAAAAAAGCAAAACTTGTTGAAGATATGAAGGTACCACCTTCAAGCTTTTGTAGATCATGTAAATGGGAAGAGGTTGTTCCTGTGATTTTCAATCATCGGCCTCATGATGCTGATATTCCTATCACTCTATATCATCAAGTATTTGCACATTTTCAGGAGTACTGTACCAATATTCATATCTCAATGGATGATTGTGACCTGGTAATAAAACTTATCACTCAAATGACAAAAGCTTTTGAGCGTGAGAATGATAGGGTGGCTGAATTTTTAAAATGGACATCTGAATATTTTGCTCACCCAGTTACAAAACTACCACTTCCACAAATTGGTCAAGAAGCTGATATTGGAGCTTGTCATTCTGTTGGAAATCATTCTTTCTGTCTTCTTATTGGTGAAGCTAAAAATAAAATTGGGGAAGGACATGGATGTTCATATATACAAGCATGTGCTTCATATGCTAAACAGATTGGTGCCAATACAAATAATACAATACGTAAAGGTCTCAACCCATCTTTTATTCTTTATCTCTCTGGTCCTTACCTGGGTATTGCTGGTGCTGTTTTTGGAAAAGATTTTACAATAGATCCTCTCACACATGTCCTGCCCCTTCTTTATTTAAAGAATGATCCAGAAATGATGGTTTCTATTACTCGTACTTTTAAGGCATTAAAAACTGTTCTTGGTGAGCTAAAAAATTATTATTCAGAATTTCAAGTAACACAACACATTGATAATTTAAGTCTTCAACGACCAGCCAGTTTTCCTTATCCTTCTTCATTTAAAATGGATGATAACCGTGATATCAAATTTATTTATAAAAATCAACTATGTGATGGTAAATTAGTTTTTAGGGTGCAAGGACAGAATGAAGAATTTAAAGATAAGTGGATGGTAGTGAAGTTCACACAAAAATATTGCAAAGAAGCTCACAAATTCTGTGAAAAAAAAGAAATTGCACCTGAACTTTTTGCACTTAATGATCTTTCTGGAAGTTGGAAAATGGTTGTCATGGAGTACCTTTCTGATGATGAGTACATTAACCTTTACAATCTTCTAAAAGAAAAAAAGGATAATCAGGAAGATTTACAACAAAAAACAATAAATGTTGCAAAACTCTTACATTCTGGAGATTATGTGCATGGTGATCTTCGAGCATCCAATATCATGGTTTCAACTGATATGAAGCATATAAAGATTATTGACTTTGATTGGAGTGGAAAAGTAGATCATGCTGTTTATCCACATTTTGTTAGTACATGCTTACCTTGGCATCCAGATGTTGACTGTGAAAAACCAATTGCTAAAGAACATGATTTACATCTTTTAAAGAAGTCTATAGAAAGTAATCCTTTTTAAAAATAACACATTTTTTATATTGCAAGCAATATAGTTTGACATTTCATTAATATATTTAATTCTTTTTTATTTTTTAAATTTTGGATTTAGATTTAGATTCTCATAATGTTATACTTAGTTAGATAGATATTATTTAGTGAAAGCAGAAAGGTATATAATTTACTTTTTAAAAATGAATAAAATGTATAATAATTCTTCATATTATATAAAAAAGTATTATTAAAAAATAAATGGATTTTTATGACTTAATATTTTTATCAAAATTGCTATGCTAAGATCAACAGAAATTATTTGCTAAAATAATTGAAAACCCTACAAAGTGAACATAAAATTATAAAATTATATATATATAGGGATAAGTGTATATGAAAAGTAATAATAAATATAATGGTTCTAATGAATATGAAAAAGCAATTGATTTTTTAGAAAAAGGTTGTGATTGTGGTTGCTCTTCAAGAATTCCCAAAGAACAATTTGCAGAGTTAAGGGAATCCTTTCAAGCTCTTTCTAAATCAGAACAAGACATATTTTTAATGGCCCAACTTAAAGCAATGGATGGTGGATCAATAAGCACTAGTAGACGCCTTAAAAAGAAAACCAGATCTCACAAAAGAACTTTCTATCATTGGGATCACAATACACCTCTTTGTCAAGAAACTTATCTCAATATGTTGGGAATTGGTAGGACTTATTTTGAAAATATCAGAAATCACCTGATTAATAATGGTCTTTTAGCAAGAGTTCATGGCAATATAAAGAAGATACCTCAATGAAAAACCAAAATGGTAATTGATAAGAATGTTGCAGAAGTAGTAAAGAATTTTCTTGAAAATTATGCAGAAGTCCATGGATTACCAAGCCCAGGCAGAAGTGTTAATAGAATAACTCAGTCAGTTATCTTTTTACCAGCTGAAATGAGTTATAAATCAGTGTATAGAGATTTTCTAGCTGGTCTGGAAGAAGATAACAAATTGAAATCCTTAAAATATGATGCATTTAGAAAACTATGACATCAATTAACACCAGAGATTCAAATTATGAGTCCAAGGACTGACTTGTGTGATACTTGTCAACATTTTCGAAATGGTTTACATTACAATGCTCGCCAAGAGGAAGAAGCTAAAGATTTACTCAAAAGATTTAAAGAACATCTGTCCAAGGCAAGATTAGAAAGAAACTATTATAATAAAAACACCAAATTAGCAGAAGAACAAAGGAAATTAGTTAATCAAAATTATTCAAAGGGTAAAACACCATATTGCAGTATTGATGCTACTGCTCATTATAGTTATGATTGAGCTCAAAATGTTCATGTACCACATTTTGATCAACAGGCAAGTAAAATTTATTACCTTAGTCCACATAAAGTCCATTTATTTGGCATTCAAGATGAAGCAGTAAGGGAACAAATTAATTATGTTCTTAATGAAGATGAAATTATAGGTAAAGGTCCTAATGGAACTCTTAGTATGATTTTTGATGGGATTAAGAAATTGAATAAGGGTGAAAAGTATTTAAAGATTACTTGTGATAATGCCGGTGGGCAAAATAAAAATAATGTAACTATTTGATTTTATTTATATTTAGTAATTTGTGGTTATTATGAAATTCTTGGTAATACCAATGTTCACTTTGTCTGGTTTTGTTGCAGTATGCCCCATATTATATTATTACATTCAGAACTTAAGCTCCTTTATACACCAAGACTATAATATTTACAATAACATCAAATGCCAGTATTTATTAATATTTGAGAAAGAGAAGATAAAAATCATTAATAAAACTTACTATTATTTATTTATTATATAGTTATTATCTATCTCTATTATTAATTGAAACAGTCTCACTTTGAATTAGATAATTTCTTAAATAAATATTAATTGAGTTAATTTTGGGTCTTTGCCATATTAACAATAAAATAAAATAGAATTTTGTAAAAATCATCTTTAAGAATCGTAAATAAACAATAAAACGTCGTTTTTTTTTTTATTTTATTTTTCGTTTAAAGCAATTGCGTGGGTCATTAGCAAAAGGCCACACTTTATTTGTTTAGCAAGCAAAAGTTATGACAGCGTTGGGTAACTAGTGAGCGATTGGTAAATGTTTATATGCTTTAGTGAGCAAGCAAAGGTTTGGATTGGGTTGGGTAACTAGTGAATATTAACGACGGTTATTTGCTTTAGTGAGTAAGCAAATAGTAGTGGTGGTATCATCGTAATCAAAAACGTAAGCAAGCTGCTCAGGTTGTTTTGTAAATAAACCAAAGCGAGGTTACAATCGGCCCAATAGAATAAACAAGTGTGAACGACTAAAAAATGAATTGGTCAAAGTAAATAAAAAGAAAATTTATAGAGAGACCTTTGAACTTTGTAAAAGGGCCATCTTTATTTACTTTTTGACTTTAAAATTATTGAGGAAACCAATTTTTTTTCAATAATTTAAATTCCCATTTTTTCTATTAAAAAAAGATGCCATATCATATCTTAACAAAAATACATTGCGGTAAGGTCCCGCTTTAACTGCAATTCACTTTTTAGCATTCGAATTATTTGTAAAGTATAAATCTTTATTCAAATGAAACGATGAGATTAATGAATCAATTGTAATAAATTGTTTTTTTCTTTGATAGTCATCGTCCTGGAGATGTGATGAACAAACCGAATAATTACATCATTATTACGCAATATGTAGACGCCGGATTATAAGATAGGCAATCCCTAAAGCTGTGCATTGATATTTTACTTATTTAAACATGATTCTTAATTATTATGGCAATGACGAGAGGGAAGGGACACGATTATTCAGTTTAAATGATGATCATATGACAATGATTTTTGGATCAAGTCAAAGTCAGAAAACATTTTTCCAGCATTGATGATCGATGAACAACATCAGTGTTGAGTTATGAATGGATACAATTAAGGAAATACTGAAAAAAAACAGAAATCGCCTCTTGGAAACAAAACAAGTATTATTCTTATGGTATTTTTATCAACCAATGCATTATTTTATTTATCAAGTGATTGATGAATGATTTATTATTGTTTTTACTATAAAAAACTCGAATTCAAATCTCTATAAAAAGGAAACATGAATTATTTATTATTAGATTTTTCCAAGTAATATAAACAAACTGAGGAAAATAAAATTCATCAATATTAATATCCAAGCAATTCAACACACAATTATATAGTATTGTATTAGCATTAGATTCACATGGCACTCGTATTACGACCGTTTTTAACCTAACTAAAATTTTATTCATAATTCGATGTTACGCCATATTAATTTTGGGAAAATTTTTTAGATATAGTTTTAAATATAGTAAAAAATAATCAAATTGGTAATGTGTGGGTCATGACGCGGGGTTTATATTATTTATCTAATGATGGTAATGGTAAGCCATCTTTGGTAAAGAAATTAAACCATCTTTACAGAAGGATCATTATATAAAGAGTCTGTTGAGCGAGCAAAAAAAAAAAAAAAAATTTAAAAAACGAAAATGAACAAATTATTGTTTAGCGGTTTTTTTTTCTTGTTCGTTTTTCCAATTATCATTTGCTCATTTCCATCACCTTCATTGGTAAAGAGAGCATTTACATCATGTGATGGCACTTTTCCAATTACCTTTACCAAATACACCGTTACTCCTGACCCAGTTGTTCTAGGTGAATCTGCCACCACAAACATCGAAGGCACAAATACAGAGACCATAGAAACGGGCACTTTATTTGAATTTATTACTAGTTTCGAAGGAGAAGTAAAAAATACTACAACTGCTGATTTTTGTACAACATTAAATTTAACATGTCCATACGAAGCTGGAACCTTCACATATACAAACACTACAGTCGTTCCGGCCGACCCTTCCACGCCTAAAGGCCAAACAATTAAACTTGATATCGTTATTAATGGTACGTTATTATTATTTATCTAAATTAGTCGTTTGTTAGCCTACTCTGTTTTGTTTATATGCTAAATAATATATTTGACAATTGCTATTTAGTTCTTAAACCCGATGGAAAGACTAAAATAGGGTGTGAACAAGGATCAATTAATATTATTACATAAATTAAAACTTCATTCAATCATTTCTTTTTTTATGTATATGTATTAGTATTTATGTATACACCAACTATTAATTATAATTATAATTAGAAAATAGTTGTATAATGTCAATAATAAACTGACAACTAAATAGCATATAATTTTATTAATCGTAAGTATATATTTTCATGAAACTCTGCCTCAATATCATCCTGGTCCAATTTTGAACAGAATGTATCTATTCTTCCCTTGTCTACATTACACACAATATTTGTTTTTATATAACTAGGGTTTGTATTCACGGATACCATGAATACCGTTAAGGGGGTTAACACACTAATAAATCAGCAAAAAATCCCTTAAAAACACTTGATTTTAATAGTGTGACCTCCTTACGGTATCCGTGAATACAAACCCTAATACTAAATATAACAACCCTGTCACTATATTAATATTGTGTCCTTATTTTTTTTTTACTTGGCCTTTCAATTAATTATATTATTATGTTCCACCACATTAACTGTGCGCGTTTTTGTGGATAAAAATTGATTATATAAAGTGAGAGAAAGAGACCTTGACAATAAAATCAATAAATAATAACAATAAAATAAAAAATAAAATCGAAAATGAACAAATTATTGTTTAGCATTTACTTTTTCTTGTTCGTTTTTCCAGTTATCATTTACACATTTCCCTCACCTTCATTGGTAAAGAGAGCTTTTACACCATGCGAAGGCACTTTTCCAATTACCTTTAGTAAATACGAATATACCCCTGATCCAATTACTGTGGGTAGTCCTGTCACCGTAACCGTCGAAGGCGCGAGCACGATTCCCATAGACCCACTGGCTATACTTCGAGCCACTGTTACTATTGAAGGTGTAAATATTACCGCCGACGTGCCTTTTTGTACAACATATAATCTACAATGTCCACTTGCACCAGGACCTTTCTCATATACAAATACCACAGACATTCCAACCGTTACTGGTGGCTTGAGCAAAACTGTTGTAATTGATCAGATTCTTAATGGTATGGTATTATTTTATTATTTCTCTATATTGGTCCATTTGTTGACTTGTTTGTTCAAATACTAAAATATCAACAATTACTATTTAGTTATTGCTCCTGATAACGTAACTACAATAGGGTGTGTGCAAGGAAGCATATCTGTCTATTTTCCTTAAATCTTTTTTTCAATTTATGAATTAAAAAAAATCAATATTTCATTCGTTAATGTAAATTTTTTTCTATATATTAATTAATATACATTAACCTAGTTATGCACATTAATAAAAATATATTATACATCTCGATAATAAACCATGCATTTTTGCCCCCCAAAAAAAAATCACAATTGACTAGAACATTTTCCATGTTTCAATTTATTTTGCATAATGCTTAAAATATTCAGATAGAGCCTCCTCTAAAAGAGTAATAGCAACAACCAATGACTTCTGATTTTTCAATTTCGTGGCATTCATTACCAGAATTTCCATTATTATTATTGATCTGCTATCAAAAATCGAGGAAGTTGTCAAAACTAGTTTGAAGAGATAAAAGTCAAAACTAAATTAAAAGTTATATTTCAAAACTATATCAAAAGTCAAAAGCCAAAAGTCAAAGGCAAGTTTTCGAATTTCACGCTCTATAGCTAGTTTTGGAAACCAACACTAATCGAGAATTATAGATTAGACTTTTCGCCACGTTTTGCCAATTCTTCGATATGAAGCTCTAATCCACATACAGGAACTTACAACCGATTCTTTGGTGTTAAAACTACAAAGAAATAAGGAATCTACATTAAACAATCATATATTTACATAAAGTAGCAATAAATTTATTGGATGAAGTCACGTGATGATTAATGCGTGTAAAAAAGAATCAATCCACAGTAACTTTGTTATTTTTAATTAATTTTCTAGTGAGGGAAACATTTTAAATGTATATTGATTGCCGTTGTTTGTAATCAATAAATGCAAAGAATCTATATATATTAGACAATTGTCCTTTTTTATTGATATTGAAATCAATCTCCGGTAAAATTAACAGTCAATCAGCATTTTACTTTTACATGTACAATTTCAGTCAGGGAAATCACTTTGTCGATCAATCAATTAATGTTAATAATAAACATTAGTACATATTAATATTAATACACACAAGTCGGACGCAAGCAATCAATTGTTGATAATATAAATAAAATGACCGACTTATCAGATCGAGTTTACATGTGTATTACTATTATTATTATTAGTTAATCCCTGCAAACTGTTTCAATTGTTTTTACAATAGCCATTGGTTGCGCTTACGTTCAGATAATAATTGTCGCTTCTTATAGTTTACTTTTTATAGTATTAGTAAAAGAATTTCAAATTGTTTATTGGCAACATAAAACCTCTTGTTATATCCTTTGTTGCACGGGAAATAATTGATAACTCTAGAGGTTGCACCCAATGAATGATATTCAGTGAATATTTGGCTAATAAGATATTTGACTTTTTTCATTCAAATATAAAAAAAAAAATGAATATTCACCGAATAATGGACTGTTTTTAATCCACTTTTTATTTGAAAAGATTGTTTTTTTGTAAAAAAAAATTTTTGATAATTCTGATAAAATGTAAAATTGATTAAATAAATTTAAATTTTTTTGTTAACAATGAATATTTACTGAATATTCACTGAAAAAACGAATGAATATTCAGTATCAAATCTTTTATAGTGAACGTACACATCATATTACTTGTATTATTTGATTCTCCGACATTAAAATTATTTTTTCCTTAAAATTCAAAAATTCTTATATTAATTAAAGTAATGATTATGACTCTACAAGTTTTATAATAGCAACTAATTCTGAAATTAAAGGGCTCATAAACAAAAGCCAAGTGCCAAATACTTTATCAAACACAAATATGTTTAAAGAAAAGATTAGGTACTAAGACGTATTTTGATGAAGTATTAATTTTGATTCAAAGAAACCATTTCGTGTTTTACTTGAGAGAGAGAGCTGGACTAATTTGATATAACTCTTCACAACCACAAATACTCGTTCAAAATTGCCCTAATTCTAAGATAGAAATCAAAAATTCACCTTTAAATTAAAAATCGTCATCATCATCATGTTATTTGATAGATTTATATATGCATACTTATATTGTATTTATGTTGATAATTTCTATAAGTAGTGATCAGGATATAATCGTGACATTTTTTGTATGGGAGTCAGAAAATAATGACATAATAATCGTTCAAAGTACGCCTTTTCTAGATTTATGTATGTGTATATGCCATGAGTTCAAATTAGTCAGTGCTTATTTGCGAAATATTATATATTTTTGAATTACCCAGAACCTATTGCTACTACTATTGAATGTGGAATTGTGATTCGATGAATTTCTGCGGCGTTTAAATCATTATTTCTCTCAAGCTTTGCCTATTTTATTTCAATTCCGTTTGATTCTTCCATATAATCTTGTCACCTATCACTATTGTTATTATTCTCACTTTATAATACAGTACATCTCGGTTTTGGGCAATTTGAATATTAATATCTTTTCAAAAATCCGTTATATCAATGCCAAGAACTTTATTATTATTATTATTATCATTATTTGTTATTATTAAACCGTTCTTGGACCCCAGTCCATTAAATCAAGATTTTAATATCCGTTGGATCGAGGTATGCTAAATCGAGAACTACAACTATTATTATCACTACAAATACTACAAAGAAAAAATTAATATCATTCGTTTTATTCGAATTGTTTGTTTTATTCGAATAGAAATTTTAACATGTTTCCATAAAGCCAACAGATTTGGCCATTATCAACAAATTTAACGAAACACATAAAAGCGAAATATGTATATAATAATAATAATTTTTTAATAAAAGCCTAATCATGTGATTTACAATGTAGATTGTGTTATATACGCGACAATATGCTACAAAAATAGAAAGATATTCAGCTCTTAACCAATTTTGGATATAATTCTTTGCACTTCTGCTTTTGATACATACTTCTGCGATTTCTGCGGTTTTCTGCTTGAAAATTGAAAAGAGCCTCACTAAAGGTCACCGCAAACTAGGTTTTGCAAATCATTCCCCAAGCAGAGAAAATTATTATTAAAATTAATATATATATATATATATTAAAATTAAAATTACTACCCCGCATATTAATATACATATAATGATCAGCGAGTACAAAAATAATAAACCAAAAGTGTTTTGCTATCAAATTTGGTATTTTTTCTGGCTGAAATATTAACAACGTATCAACTAAATCAATACCTAAATGATAGTGAGAAAAGCATGAAAATCGCAAAATATGTCAATAACTATATATTAATATTGAGATTCTGGTTATTGCTGTATGTGAATGCAAACTTCATATGCATTTTATTTTATGCATTCTTGGGCAACGTATCTTATCACTCGATTTATATTTTATTTCCAGAGGAATCTAATGGGTGGGTTGATTGTTACATTCTGATCGAGGTGTTGTTGGTTGATGACTACGTATTAGATTTGGTGTGGGTTTTTTTTTTATGATTACCAGATCAATCAGTAATTTTGATTTTTGTTTTTGTGCAACTTTGTGGATTTAATTTTACCAAATTGATCAACAATTCTCCATCGAAATCGTCAATTAAATCTTTTTGATCTCAAATATTTTTATTATTTAATAAATATAAATTTACAAAGGTTTTTTTTTACCCTTATTGCACTCCTTTTGCTTTCCTCTACCTATTTACTCCTATAGGACTGGTATCTCTCCTTATCAGGTAATGTCATGATACTGCTCGATCAATTATTTATGAATTTTTCTAAATTGGCTCTTTAAAAGAACCATAAAAATTTTTTTTGCATCTTTTAAGTTTTAGTGGCGATTTATCTGTTTAATTGCTTTAAATATTTAATTTAAATAATAAATATATATATAAAGTACTCATAGCCATAGCAACATTTACATTCATTTTTTTTATTTGTTAGTGAGAAATAACTTGAGATATAATGTCTAAAGATGACGATGCTCAATGTGCAGGTCAATGGGGTCCTAGACTTGCACCAAATCTGGATCCAAATCGCCAATGGGCAGCAGTTCGTCGTCGTTACGAATGGAACGACACATACGATGAAGGAATAGCTCCCAAAGACGAAGAATTGGAAAAAGAACTTTTTGGCGAAGATAATCATGTTCATTCTGGTATTAATTTTGCAAAATATGATAAAATTAAGGTGACGGTCAATCCGAGCATAAAACCTATTAGCACGGTAATTATTTATTCTCTTAAGATTTTTGGAAATATTTTTTTATGATTAATTAATCATTTATTCAATAACTAATTTATTATAGTTTGAAGAAGCAAAACTTCATCCAGCGATGAAGGATAATGTTAAATTGGCTAGATATGATATACCAACTCCAGTTCAAGTATAGACTTCTTATGTTTTAAATATTAATATTGAAAATTTTTTTTTTTAAATTTCAATTTTAATTTTTTTGTAAAAAAATCTTTTCACCAAAAAAGAAATATTCTATTCCAATAATTACTGAGGGATTAGATTTAATGGCATGTGCTCAAACTGGTATATATGTCTATTACTTGTAAAGAGAATGTAAATTTTTTTCTGCTTTAACAATTTGCAACAATTAAACAACACATATATATTGAATTAAATAGGCTCTGGCAAAACAGCTGCATTTTTGATTCCAATATTATCTCAAATGTTTACAGCTAAAAGAAGCTCAAGACAGTCTGGAAATACACGAAAATATAAAGCTGAACCGTTAATATTAATATTAGCTCCTACACGTGAATTGGCTACTCAAATATTTGATGAATGTCGTCGATTTACTTATAGAAGCATGATGAGACCATGGTATTTAGACTCTTAATATTTTTTCCTCCTGTAAAATCTATCAATACATGTGTGTGTATGCATGCATTTATACATAATTATCATTGTTAGTGTTGTGTATGGAGGTGCAGATTCTATTCCTCAAAAAGCTGAATTGGCTAAAGGTTGCGATATATTAACTGCCACACCTGGTAGACTAAATGATTTTATGGATCGTGGTGTACTAAGTCTTCGTAAAGTTAGGTAAATAACAATGATTTCTTTCTTTATAACTTTTTTTATTTTATTTTTAAAAAAATCAATTTATATAAACATTAATATTTATATTTATACACATATTCATAATGTGTAACTTATAAAAGATATCTCGTGATTGATGAAGCTGATCGTATGTTAGACATGGGTTTTGAAACAGATATTCGTAAAATTGTTCAAGAATCTGGTAATTACTTGTCAATATTAATCAATCAATCTTAAATGTTTAATTGCAAAAAATTTACCAATTTATTTTCTTCTTGCATGTCTTTGTTTAGACCTTCTTGATGATGGTTCAAGACAGACTATGATGTTTTCAGCCACTTTTCCATCAAATATTCAAAGTCTTGCAAAGGATTTTTTGAAAAATGATTACTTGTTCCTTACAGTTGGTAGACTTGGTGGAACAACAAGTGATATTACTCAAAAGGCAAATAAATAAATTATTATTATTAATTGTTATTATATTAGTTTTAATATTATTCAAAATTAAATTTCTTCCTCTTCCAAAATTAATAAAAATAATAGATAGTGTATGTTGATGATAAGGATAAACGTGCAAAACTTGTTGAGCTACTTATGAAACAACCACCATCTCGTACTCTGATCTTTGTTGAAACAAAACGTGGTGCAGATTCACTTGATGATTACTTGTATCATAAAAATTTTCCTACAACTAGTATTCATGGTGATAGATCACAACGCGAGAGAGAAGATGCTTTAATATCATTCAAGTAAGTATCTAAATAATTGTTTTCTTCTTATTTTGATTATAACAATATATTTAATGCTAAATATAATAGAAATGGCCGATCACCTATTTTAATTGCTACGGCTGTTGCTGCACGTGGTCTTGACATAAAAAATGTAATGCATGTCATAAATTATGATCTATGTAAAGATATTGATGAATATGTTCACCGAATCGGAAGGTTTGTGTTTGTCGATTTTATTCATAAATAAATTTATAAATGTTATTAAATTTTTTTCACCTCTCAACTAAATAGGACTGCACGTGTTGGTAATGAAGGATTGGCAACAACTTTTTACAATGAAAAAAATTCTGATGTTGCTAGTGATTTAGTTAAATTATTGTTGGAATGTAAACAAGAAGTTCCTAGTTTTTTAAAATCATACTTGCCTGATAATAAGTAAGCATTTAAAATATAATTATGTAAATAAGTAATCTTCTTTTTTATTATCCCACAGCAACTCCTGACATATTTATATAATAATAATATAGTAATTTTGGTGATGATGCAGATTTTGATAATAAAAGAGGCGGAGGAAGTAGTGACTACAGAAATCAAAATAACAAATATGCTAATAATGATTCATCAGGAGGTGTAACATCAAGTAACTGGGATGCTCATAACAACAATAACACTAGTAACATATGGGATAATACACAACAAAAAGACATAATAAATGACACATCAGCATCAACAGCATGGGATCCTAGTAAAACTCCATGGGATGGTGGTAATACTACCATTCAAACTCAGCAACAATTTCCTCCATCATCATTACCACAACAACCTTCTCATCAAGCACCATTGCCACCACTAACACAACAACAATATCAACATCCACCACAATATCAGCACTCATCACAAGTTAGTAATGATAATTGGTCAACAACTCCTCCTCCTCCTACTACTACTACTGCAACTCCAATTCCTCAACAACCAGCATTTCAACAGCAACCAACATTTCAACAACAACTTCCTCCTCCTAACCTTCAGTCTTTTCCTCCACAATCTTTTCCTCCACAACAACAAAATCCTTTACAACCACCACCACAACCTCAATATATTCATTCACAATTTACTCCTCAACCTCCATATAGTAGTCCGCAACCATTACAACCACAACAACCTGTTATTCAACAATATGGCAGCAGTGCACCACCACCTCAACCATCATTGATTGGTCAACAACCTAATCCTAATAATAATTATAACCAAATTCCTCCTCCACAACACCAAAACTATGGTTATAATTCACAATCTATACCACCACAACCACAAACCCATTCTTATCAACAAATGTCACAACCACAACAATTATCACAACAATTACCACAACAATTACCACAACAATTACCACAACAATTACCACAACCACCACAACCATTTGGTAATTATGGTGCTAGTCCTTCTAATAATAATTATAATTATTGAGACAGTTGAAAAAAAAACCAAATAGATTAAAAAAATAATAATTATTATTATTGTTATTATAGTTGTGAATTTTTTTGTTAATGATTATTTGGATATTTTATATACATGTTATACATATACACATATTTTATTTTATTATTATTATTAATAGTAGTAGTATTATTGTGACATTTATATTCTTAAATTATTATTATTATTATCTAAAATTTATCAATATTTATTACTATTAGTATGTTATCTATCCTCCCTTTTTTATTATTTTTTTTCTAATTTACATATTGGCAACAAATTATTTTTTAAAAAAATATAAATAAAAACATAAATTTATATTTGATAACTTTGACCAAGTGGTTAAATTAATTCTTTTAAATATCTTTCATTATATATATATGAATAATTGCTGCTAATATTACGTTACCCGAGTAACTGGATCAGAGCTCAGCCCCATACAGCTAGCTGATGGCCGTGTATTGCTACATTGGTTGGCTAACCATAGCTAAAAAAAAAGCAACCCGACTACACTATACCATAACTATGGGCAGACAGATCGTTACTTCCACCTCTAGCAAAAGATTCTGGATGGTCTTATCCATGCCCATTCAAGTATAAAAGGCCATTACGAAATGTTTCTAGCAGCGATTATGACACGGTTCCAAGTATCTAGCAAAGAACACGCGATAAGCAATCAACAAAACAAAAAAAAAAAGAACATTTTTACCAACGAGCATATATATATGTCTGCATGTTTTGAGCTACCAACTCGTGGTGCCATTTCCTAACTACCCATTACATTTGGAGCACACTATGCTTGTTTGAAATTCGTCATATTTTCTGATTCAACAAACATTCAGCAGCCTCTGATACAATTCCTTTATTGGCCCTAGTGCATGGCTTCAATTGAAAGAGTAAAGTTTAAAATAAATTAGATTTGGATATATAATTGGATGTGATTAAAATGAGTGGACGTAATATGTTAATGTGATTAAAATGTTTGATAATGATTTAATAAAGTATAATGATAAATATTTAGTTATATGGTAAAATAACGTTCTTTAAAACTTGTGAAATAAAATATTAAAATGATGATGAATACAAATAAATCAGTGAAGTTATATATATATATATATATATATTATAATATATATAGTATAAACATTCTCATTAAGAGAAGGTATTAATCATAGAAATCTCTTCTCATATATAGTAGAGAAGGTAATCATCAAAAAAATGACGTTATTAAAAAGATCATTAAACATGTTAACATGTTGTAAAGATATAAAAAAAGGAAAAATAGTATAGATTCATTATTATTAAACAATATTAAACAATGAAACCTACCTTTTTAACTGTATAATTATTATTATACGATGTTTCCATTTCTTACTTGCCCTTGTAAATTCAGTCATTGCATACCATTCTTTTTGTATTACATTTTCATCAAGATTCCTTTTTTCATCCCCAAATATACCACCAGCTTTGTCCCTTCCAGGATCAACCCATAAATCGATCAACCAGTTGAATGTACAAAGACCATGATTATCAAACATATAATCACTTACTCCGTATGATGCATTCATTCATTGGATTTGTGAGTATAACGCTAACACTATTAAATCCATCCGCCATCAAACTTTATAAAATTCAATGTTGGGATTGTATTACGTGTCGAAAATTATCCAATCAAATTAGTATTTTCTGCAGATGGTCTCTAAATTTGTATATACTGCTCTCAAAAATCATTTATTAACGCGTGGTCCAAACTAGTAAAAGTTAATTACTCGCATAAATTATGGAGACTATGTGCTCCAATGTGAATAAACCTTGATGAAATCCAGCAAGTAGCACACAAGTGTGTAAGGTCGCAACTCGCATCTTTTTTTCCGTGTCTCCTTCCCTTACTTGCGTATCCACTACGTGGTTTTTCACAAACATCTTTAAAATCTTATATACAATAAAAGAAGATAGTATTTTCATCAGTAATTTTTTACAGCATTATTAGTCATCAAAAATCATATCTCGGAGCTTACTATCAATGTGCTGTTCACAAAGTTCCGTGACTATAACCTGACAATTGATAGCGTATTCAAGTGCAGCTGAGGAAATGATGTTGGCAAGAAAACCAATGATGATGCTTGAAAGAAAGTTAGTAAAACAAAATAAAAGAAAAAATTTGCATAACCTAGGATAATTCATGTGGCCATCAAGACATATAAAAATGTGAATAAATTAGACGCTTTTGAAGAAATCCAGGCAGGCTGTCTTCATAATGGCAGCCTGCTGTAAAAACCTTCCAAGTAAAATGTTTGTAACCAAGGCGGTGGATTGGTATTTAATTCTCACAACAAATGTTTGTGTAAGTCGTGTTGCTTATAAGTCATTCTCTCTGCGA
Source organism: Entrophospora sp. SA101 (assembly GCA_958430865.1). Lineage (NCBI taxonomy): Eukaryota > Fungi > Glomeromycota > Glomeromycetes > Entrophosporales > Entrophosporaceae > Entrophospora > Entrophospora sp. SA101. The sequence continues at coordinate 103,059 of CAUDNR010000802.1, forward strand.
CATTCTCAATAATAGGACCAAGAGCAGAAATTCCACATATCTTTGCATTGGTAGTTGGTTGCAATTTTATCATTTACTTGGTTTATGCCCTAGGAATTGCTTAGATATTGATCGTAAATATCCTACCTGGCAACATGCTTGATTTATTGTTGCCTATGCAATGAATCTATGCTAATACCGAAGAAAATCTATTTTTTAAAATTTGATATTTTAAATTTTCAATATTATTATTTTTTTTTTGATGCTTTACATTGAGATGAAACAAAGACTTGGAAATAGCTTCAATCAACAATACATTGATCACCCTCTACATCCTTTTATAAAAAATAAACACAAATTCACAAGCTATAATTAAATGGTAAACACAACCAACCTATCATCTTGTTAAACAAATTCCATCATTTACTAATATAGAATTTTGTTTAAATTTCACAATTTTATCATAATAAATAAACATATTCATATTTCCAATTAATATGTTTTAAATAAAGCTCTGAACAGTTCAGTTCGGTTTACATTTGACTCGAAAATTTTAGACATTCTAAACTCATTAACTACACAAAAATATACACCACTTCGTAAATAACTTGTAGCTCAGTTTGGCAAATGTATGTTGCGAAATAGAGATTCTGGAAGGATCCTGTTTCTAACTACATACATAGTATGTAATTTTTATACATAATAGCAAAGGTCCAAATTAGAATGAAGATCATGATTGAATACATTTTAGTATTGGTATTAGAGTCTCTATTTGAATTATTTCGTAATACAACTCAATCTTAGTATTAATTCTAACTATTCGTTTTATTCGCTTTATTCAAAATTCATTTTGTTTGAGATATTCATTTTTATTTGAATTATTCGTTTTATAAACTTTCAATGTAATTTGAATATTCAAATTCATAATGAATAAAACAAACAATTAGAATAAATCTTATTTGAATAGAAACTCTAATGATGTTCTATTTTTTTTTCAATTCAAATTTACTTAAATCTAATGTATCTGTAGTTTCTTTTGTGTGAAGATTGAAATAATGATGTCCCCATATGTTTCAAGGAAGCTGATGGCTAATTTGTAATTCGTGTAAATGGAAAGGATCCGGTATACATTAATATTAATATTAATACTATTAATATAGTAAATGCAGGAATAATAATAAGAAAATTAATTAACCTGAATCAGTTTTTAGTTATCCTACTTTAATTGTGAAATCTTATTCCAGTAAATGAGATAAAGCCACATTCACATTATGGGATAAATGCAAGAGAATGGAGAGTAAAAGTGAAGTATAACTAAATTGATTTACTACCTATTGAAGTTTTGAAGTATTGTAATTAGTAAACTATCATATGTTTTGCTTTAGTATTATTGTATTTAAAAAATATAATAGTTTATCAAAAGATAATATGACAATTGATTTATAATGAGTAGACATGATTTTATGAATTATAGAGCGATCCCAAGATACAAGCTCATTATTGGGAATATGGAGTCACGAACACACAATTAAACAAACCCTTGCTAGATACAGTGTATTACAAAGATGTCAAATTAAACAAGAATATTCAAAATGGACACCAAAGCTATTTTGAATATGCGAATGTGAATAAATTGCCCTCAGCAGAAAACGCCTGATGGGTATATTTGATAACCAGCTAATTTATCTACATGAGCATCAGAAATTGTACTCAATTTCTTCCTGGACTAATCCATGATATAATGAGAAGTTCTCCACTATACTAAAGCTGCAATACTCTGATTTTATTAGTATATAAATCTTCATCTATAATTTGCTTTTTTTGCTGAAAAGCTCTTAGATTTCTTTCTATAAATCTTCAATTCAGATGCTTCACTGCCATCAACCTATTTTTTTTTTTATATTAAATGCAAGAATTGATAATAAAGTTTAGCACACTCTTAAAACTGTGAGGTCTATTTTTTTGTGGAGGTTAAGAGCTCTTATGATTTGATGACTAATGGAACATATGACTAACAAGTAAAATTATAATTCATAACCATTATTAAGTGTGTGCCTACATTGGTTGTTATAATAAGTTTATTAGATTAGAAATTAATAAATTTAATTCTAAATAAGCAGAGTGTAAAATTAGAACATCAGAGGCCGCCAAGTAGTTTTTAGCCTAAAGCTCTGAACTGTTCAGAGCTTTGGTTTTAGATAATTGATGGTTAAGAAAATTTCTTTTAAATAATATTATTCAAAATTATTATGCTAGACCTGAATTAAACATTTCTATTTGAAAGATTAGAGTTTAAGTTTAAACCATATTCATTGCAGAATATCTTGCTGCTTGAAGTGTCATGATCAGAAAAATTGATATTAAAAATTTTGAGGTAGGTGTTTGGATATGAAATTCTGTTTGGCTAATTTGACTTTCATGTATGTGTTAAGAAGAATTACTTTTGTTTCTAAGGATGGACGTTTTGAGAAAACATTGCTTTTAGTAATGAAAATAAAAACTCAAAGTAGGGAGAGGAAAAAAGATTTCTCCGACTCTCCATATCCTTGAATCGCAAAACTTTATTTTATTTTAGCGACAAGACATGGCTAGTTGATAACAGTAATAGTGTTGTTCTGCATCTCTCATAAATAATTTGGGCCTTGCCTTACAATCAATTGTGAATGGGTTTTCTCTTACGCCACGGAGTAAAATAATATCAAGACTTTGAGAATATATGGAATATGTAAAGAGTTTATCTAGTACTAGTATTAGATTTAATAATAACGAAAAATTAATTTTTAAATATGGGAAAATGCATTGTTTTAGGAAAATCGTACATCTTCAATAGAATAATAACAGACAATGTGCAAGGAAATTAATACATTTTAATTCCTTTAATCGAATTAATCAATTATTCCTACTTTTATATATGTAATTATTTTATTATTTGATTAATTTCTTGTATAAATTATTAATATTAACAATAAATTCAAAATTGTTTTAATTGGTTAATCAATTCATTTATATTGTACAACAAACAATAATTTTTTTACCTAAAAAAAAAAAAAATGTTTAATTTTCCACCCGAACTTCTAACTGAAATATTCAAATACATTCAAGGTGACTATAAAACATTATATTCTTGTATTCTTGTCAACAAACAATGGCACAATATCAATATTTCATCTTTATGGGAAGATCCGTTTGTTTGTGAAGACAGTGTCAAAATAATAATTAATTGTTTATTGGAAGAAGATAAGAATTTTTTGACTAGAAATTGCATTGAATTAACTTTTGAACCATTGGATAAACCACCATTATATAATTATGCCAGATTTAGTACTATAATTTACAATTATTATGATTTTCAATGCCTGATAAAAATTGGTGCATCACAAATTTTACGAATTAAATTAGTAGAATTTATTCTAGATCATTCAGCAGGTATTACAGTATTTACTGCTATTAATTATATAGATTGGAATTTGTTAATTGATCATCATAGATTTGATAATATCTTTCAGAATCTTTATGAATTGGAATGTTTTAGTTCTGATAGCTGTGAATTTTTTGATAAATTAATAAATGTTTGTAAGAATATTCAATCATTAAAAATATATTATTATAGTAATGATAAAAACATATATAAATTGGCACAGCTAATTAAAGCACAAAAGAAAATTAAATTTTTAGTTATTGATACAGAAAATGAACAAATTTTACCAGATGAATTAAAAGAAGCAATATTAACACATTCACAATCAATAACTTCTTATGAATCTGATGGAAAAAATAATTTTGAAAATTCATTAATACCAACCTTTAAAAATTTAAAAATTTTATCAACAATTGTTGATCATGGATTAGATAATTTGAAAAGTATTTCACTGCCAAGTATTGAATTTGTAAGTGTATGTGTTGCATATCAACCATTACTATCAGACTTGTCTGATTTTATTATTATCAATGGAAAAACTCTTAAAAGTCTGGACGTTAGTTATGAAAGTTATTATGATACTGCAGATAGCAAAATTGTGAGAAAGCTATTTCAATCAATTGCACAATCTTGTAAAAATTTAGAAAATTTATCAACAATTTATTATGATGAATTAGATCAGGCATTAATGGAAGTACTCAATAGTTGTACAAAGTTAAAAAGTATTATACTTACTAACGCTTCCATTAATCTTTACTTGAGTGGAGGTGGATTTTATGGACTTGATGGTGATAAAATATTAACAGTATTAAATCAAACACTACCAAAAAAATTAGGATCAATAATTTGTACTTGTGAGGTTTCTAATATTAATGACCATTCATTAAATATTCTAATGAGTAATTGGAGAGGACCCAAACCTTTAACAATGAAGCTTCATAAAAATGGTAATGAAGGTGATGATGCATCAAGAAAAATATTAAAAAAGTATCTAGATTTAGGATTTTTAGATTAATTAATATTATTTCAAGAGTTGTAATCTTCTTAATAATGTTTCCTCCAATTAATATAATAACATTTTTTTTTTTTTTTAATAAAGGCAATATCCTGCTCATATAATTTTATTAGAATAAAGTAAATATAATAAAAATAATTCACAAAATAAATTCCAAATTAACTTTATATGAGGCTATTCCTCTTGAAAATAATTAAAAAAAATATATATATACAGATTTAAATTTAACATTTCAGAAAAAACAGATATGCCAAACAAAGTCTATGAAGTTTATTCAGTCTCAATAACAATTTTAACTGCATCATAGATATTGTTGACTGATCCAGATATTACCTAGGTAATAGGAAGTCAGATCCAGTGTTGATGAAACTATTTATTAAAACTAGATGAGAATTATTAGAATTAGGATTTGAAAGAGACCTTGAGGGAGTTTGTGCCATCTGATTAATTGGGTATAATTGATTAGCTGTTTTATTTTTCAAGTTGATATTATTTTGTTTTAACCATGAGTTAAACAAAGCACATTGTGGAAGCCAGACATTTTTATAATAGAAAGTTATTAGATTGTAGGAGATGATGTGAAGGATGATTGAAGTTTTTTTGTGAGAAGTAAATATTGGATACATGGAGTTAATTAGAGATGATGGAATTAATCCAGCTGCAAGTATTACAGGTGAAGTATGGCTGAAGTTAGATTGGAATAGAGGTTGTGATAGTTGTTTAGTTTGTGTGATTTTGGAGGATCTATACCAGTTTGAGATTTCAGAGATTATTGATTTGTTGGATTATTAGCCATGGAATTGTGACCAAATTAGAATTAGCTTGGCAAGAACATAGGCGTGTAGTATTTTCAGGTGATTGATTACAATAGAGACAATTAAGATTGGGTGGGAGTAGTGTTGGATAGTTGCATATTAAGTTTTTTATTGTAAGTAATGTGTTATGGAGAATTTCAAGCTTGAATGAGTATAATGAGTCATGGTAAAAGTGTGGATTATTTTCAGTGAACATTGAATAATGGGAGAATTTAAGACAAAATTCTGTATATGACCAATTGATAGATGTGTTTGATGGAATTTGCTTTACCAAGGTAGGTTGTGTTTGCCATTTAATTATTGCTTGTGAGTTTGAATTTAATTTTATGAAAGAACATAGAGGATAATCAATATATTGTTGATTGAATATGATTGGAGAATTGAGTTTGATAGAAGAAGGATTTATGTGGAGTATTTCAGACAAAGCTGATTTAGCTAAGTTATCAACTAAATCATTATATTTATTGCCTGAATGTGATTTAATTTTATGAAAGAATATTTTTAATGATAATGATTTTTTTATGTGGTGGATTGAGGATATTATAGAGTAATTTTTGATTTTAAACTTATTGCAAGTAGTGTTAGGTGTGATGTTGTTGTCAAGTAGTTGGATAGATGATTGACTGTCTGTATAAATTGACACCAAACAGTATTGTGGACAAGTTATAAGAGCAGTCATAATTGCCATTAATTCTGCTCTTGTTGAAGAGGGAAAGGATGTCAATGAACAAGAAAAAGAGTGTTTGACATTTTCATCTTTTAATTGAATCCAGG